>CM076570.1:727349627-727533444 GCA_034641835.2 Pinus albicaulis | reverse complement strand
ATAGGAGAAAGCATCACAACAAGCAAGAAGCACTTCTGGTAAAGAAGTTGTTGGGGTCCCCATGTTTTGGCCAGGTTGACAAGACCAAAAGATGAGACAACATAGAACCACTTTTAGACCTTAGGATCTAGCCCTCCTAGGTCCAGAGAGGGATCTCTCTATATGAGTCAAAGTGTATGTATTTGAAGCTCTAAGTTATGATTTTAGGCTAGTTATATGCACAGGGTTTGTTTATTTGATTAAGAGTTTGGTTGTTGGGAATCAGGAAGGAAGGGTTCATCACAAGACAAGGATGAGCATAGAGTGAATTAGGCTAAAACATATTAACTCAGGGAACATCAAGGCCATTGGGCTATGGAGTCAAGAAAGGATTTATTTGTAATCAATGTGCAAGATTTTAGTTGGGCTAGTCATCTAGAGCATTTGGATCTTAAAGGAGATATTTGGAATGGGACATTAAGGACAGAAAATGAAAGGAGGAGAACCAACCAACTCTGTCTATAGATCAGGTCAGAGGTCATTTAACTCTAGACCTGCTTGGACAAAATCAGAGGTAGAACAAGGGATCTTAGAAAGGCCTAATTGGGAGGAAAGATCCTAGAGAGGCAGAGACAAGGTTCTGGACCCCCCAGTGTTCTTAACGCATTCAACTAGATCCTAGCAAGAACACCTAAACATAGATTTCATTAATTCATACATCAGAGAGCAGGCAATAACATCCACTACACTGGTTAAATCAATTGAAATCAATATTCAGATACACAATACATACAGAAACATAGACAATGAGAGCAAAAAGAACATATAAAATTTCATCAGTAAATTGTTAAAACTTCGACAAGTAGCCAGTAGAAATGGAATGAAATGAAATCAAACACAGAGATAAGAAACATCACCAGCTGCTTTAGATCAGGATCCAAAGAAATATGCTTGTCATATTAAAAACAACACAAATCAGGTACATCATAGCCCATAGCTTGAACATTCAGTCTGAATACATCAAATCTCAGCCTGTCTTACAATATTACACAGAGAACTTATCTCAAGAGGAAAATGCTTGTGTTTCACTGATATCTCGTCAACAACCCTTACAACCATTTTCTTCTGTGCTTTATAGCAGAGGATGAACTGAAGGTCGACTGAGGGGGTAGGTGAATACTAAATGTGATTTTAAATACAAAAATGAATGCAGGGCCAAAACCCATTCTGTTTGAAAGCTGATCATTTAATCCCTATCATTATCTGGATGCTAGGATGATCTTCTTTAGATTTCCAATTACTCTGATATGACCTTGAATGCGCTATGGCTGCGGGACTTTGCTGTACTTGCGGGGAAAAAACAAATGGTAAGCAACTGCTGAGAAGTCTGCTTACATAAATGCCCTGGTGGTTTTGAACTGATTTTGCCTGCGCCCAGGATATTTGATTGATCCTCGGGGTCTTCAACTGGTTCTTTACCTCTGTAAAACACCGATTTAAGGCTTAAGTTGATCATTAGCGCGCCTTAATCTCTCCTCTTTGCGCTGAAACACTCTGCTACTTCATCTCGGCCTCTGACAGGTTAGCTCAGGTTTTAATGGCGCCAGGAGACTTTCCACAGAGTTAAACCTTGTTCTCTTTAATGGACCTCCTGTCCTCACCTTCCCTGGCCATTTTTCCTTAAATGTGTCTAGGTACAAGGCTTCTCTGCATGTCTTGGCCGCCGCATAGAAAACTGGGTGATCATGGCGGTCATTAACTGTTGCAAATCCTGCAAAAACACGAAAGTTGTGAAGGACGCAATGGATGGGGTGTTGGATGATGTGGAGGATGAGAGAGGTGTGCAATCAGTGACATGGCGGAAGAAATTGCAGAGGAAACGGCGAAAAATCGCTCTGGTAGGTGGTTGACGGTCTGCAGAGTGAAAAACGCATGAGAAACATTAAAAAACATGAGAATGGGACATTATATGTGACAGACTGGTCGAAGGGTACAGAACATGCACGTGGGGCGACGTGGCATACGGACAGCCGAGTGGACGGATAAGGTGGAGGCCCGGGCGAGGGTGGAATGGTCAACTGCAGGCAGATGAAACTGGACCGTTGATCATGGTGGAGATCAACGGTGGTGGACGACGAACGACGGACCAGGGGTACGGTGATCGGGGCTAAAACAGTGCGCAGCTTGGGTGAATGCCGACCATTGGATAAGCGTTCTGAGATCTGACAGTCGCCGTGAGTTTCGCTGCGAGGTTTGGACCGAACGATAACGCGCGGGGGATGGGCGGTTTCGGAATCGTACAAGGGACATGTGGCAGATGATGAGTGGAATCGTTGGTCGTCCGGGAAAAATCGCCCAGTGCCCAAAGGTGGTGCGGAAAAAACAACATGGGTTTGGAACATTGTAAGCGAGTGGGGACCACTGTCTCGGGCGGATTCCGCACCGTTAGATCTTGTTCAGATCAACGGTGGACAATGCGCCCGAAATAGATTCACTGTGGACCAATGGGTTAATAAAATTTATAATAAAGTTTTGTGATATAATGCGCATAATAATATGGTTTTATTATAAAGTTATATGGTTTGAACGGGGGGGGGTATGGAACGTTGGTGGGGCAGCGATCACCATTCAATCCGTGAGGATCGACCGCTGTAATCGCGCCTGGTGAACAGATGGTGCAAGCGCCTTTGTGGCTAGCGCTTTGGTCACGGAGTCAGGTCACATGGGAGAAAATGCTTACGGGCTTAGCGGAGAAGGGGTTGAGGCCTACCATATGGTCCAAAAGTGGGTTTTTAGGCCTTTTTAATGCATTCTAAAGGCTAGAGGGGGTAACGATAGGGAAATGGAGGGGAATTTGGGAAAAAAAAGGGTGTAGGGATTTTAGAGGGGATTTAAATGATTGATTTGGGGAAATAGAGGGGAGCAAAGGCACTTTGACAAAAGGAGGGAAGAAGGGGGGGAAAAAAGGGACATTTTGCAGGGGCACATGGGGTAAATGCGGGCTTCAGGGAAAAGAATCAGCAGAGGGGACTTGGGCAAGGCAAAGCACTGAGAGACCTCAAAGATGATGTGTCTTCAGGGGCGATGCATTCTTTGATGGTCTCCAAAATGATATAGCCCCCAGCTTGCTTGTCAAGAATTTCATAGGGGGGCTAACAGAAGTAGAAGAAACTGATCCTGTTTTAGGGAAAAAGGATGACAACAGAAAAGCTAAGAGTGCCAAAACAGAAACAGCTTGTCAAAAAGATATACAGAAGCCTTTAGTGAAAACAGAAAAAGAGAACACTGGCAGTGATGCCCAGGTACATATTGAAAAGGGAAGTACAGAAAGTAAAAATACTGAACAAGCACCCAATAATGATGCAGGTTCTCAACTTGGAGGACAAGTAGATACTGAATTGGTTGTTTCTTCTCATTTGCTAAATCAATATCAACAATTTGCACAGGAGATAGGATTGCAAAACAATCCTCAAGTTGACGATTCCAAAGATCAGGATGTGGAAATCATTCCTGAAAACCCGATTGGAGAAATTATGCTAAAGATAGAAGAAATCCCTCCTTTAGATATATTTTACAGTCCAAAACATAGGGTTGTGGTAAGAAAACAAAGGAAAAGGAGGAGAACAGATCAAGATGCTCTTTTGGCATCACAGGGGGAGTTGCTAAATGTTGTTTATAAAAATGTTGAGGTGGATCCATGTGAGGATCTCACTAAATTGTCTCAGTATGCTGGTGCCTATAGTGCTGCCACTATAGATAAAGCTTCTGAAGTTTCACAGCTAGTAAAACAAAACGATATGCAAATTGCTATCTTTGAAGAACAGGTTACAGGTGGTTAGCAAAAGATTATTGAGTTGGAACAGCGGGTACAGGATGCAGAACTCAGAGCTAAACAACTAGAAGAGCAACTCAGCTTTGAAAAGAAAAATATTGATGAAAAAGCCTTGGGAAAACAGCAGCAGTTGACTCAAGAAGTAGAAAAGCTACAAAATATTTTACAAAATGAGAGAAATTCAAAAGTTGAACAGGAAAAAATGTTCCAATCAGAAATGGACAAGTTGAAGGAGTATCCCAAGCTGGATCAATTCATTACTGAAGCTCTTGAAATGAACAAACTGTTATCTCAACAGTTAAATGAATTTTGTTTAAAGTTGACAAAAATTGAACCTTTGTACGAAGTTGCATCGTCTTTGATATATAAATCAGTCACTATTAGGCAAAAAATTGAAGATGTTGATGATAAAATTTCCGAGTTTCTTTCATGGCAGGATACAGAGGAAGGAAGAAAAGCTAACCTTCCTAGAATTGAAGAGAGACACAAGGAAATTCTATTTATGGAATGGGAACATCGGTTAATAAAATCAGAAAGAGCTACATCAAGGGCTAAAAGTTTAATGAATAATACAACACAATTGATTAATGACAGCCTGTACACTACCAATTTGATCTCAGATTGTACTCCAGGCGAGTTACCTAAAGTAAAAGAAGCTGATTCTAGGTGGAAGCAAGAGATAGTCGATAAAAATAAAAAAATTAGAAAACTTCAAGGAATTTCATGGGATAATATGTGGTCTTATCTGATCAAGCCACATAGTCAACAGATGGCCATCAAATTCCTTTTGAATGCTATTCAATGTATCATTCCTGAATTTTCTGATGCTACATACACTGGGCAGTTACATTTAAAAATGAGTCGGCCAACAGAAGTCCAAGATATGCTCAATTTTTGCCAGCTTCATTCATCCACCTCAATCAATGATTAATGAGCCAGTCTACTACAAGCTTGCATTTTAGTTTAAGATATTTTATTTTAGATAGATTGTAGGAATAGATTTAGTTATTTTGTTTTATTGAGTACCTATTTAAACCCCTTTCATGCATTTAGAAAGGGGTCCGTAATTTGTAATATTTTTTGACTTGGAGATTACATTTTTTGTACTGCATTTACTTTTGTATTCTTTTATAAAGGATCACACCTCGCGATTCTGTGTGGAATTATTTTTTAAGAGTTGCATTTCTGTACCTTGTAGTTGATTTTGCATTGGAATTGTTGGATTAGTGTATCAGATTTCATTTAAAAGTCTCAAGATGGATACGGTATTTCTATCTATTCACTGTTAATTTCTTTTGTCATATGATATTCTATTTTAAATTTGCTATCGTTTATGTGTGCTTCGTTTTACAATATTTCTTTATATATATCATTTTTAAGTATATTAGAAATATTTATCTTTCATAGGTGTATGTAAATGATATACAATGATGAATACAATATGCTAATATAACTCTGTTTAATTTCTTAAACAGAGTTATCTTTATTGGTTGCTGCACATTACAATTAAGCTATAATATAGCACATCAATTATAGAACTGCACATGACATCGTCAGAGTTGTCCTGAATTTGTTTCAGAAGGGTATTTGGTTTAAGTATAAATGTGCGTTCGTCTATTGGTGCTGTGTTTATAAAGTTGCATTCTCTTCAACTATGATTCAATGGTGGTGATAGAGCTATGTGGACTGCTTGTTGAGCTAAAATTTGTTGAAGGTTAAGCAAAGCATTGCCTAGAGACCGTATCATTTGAATAGCATCAATTTTGCTCTTTTCATGTTCTTTTCGTATCCTTTTGAATGCAATTGTGATAGATCTGTCAACTTTGGTCATATATGAAGTGCAATATGAAGTTGTAGCATATGCATTTAAAACATATTGAGCATTTGTATTTGCATTCCATAGGTGTGGCATATTGTAGGCAAAGCTATTCTTCCATATTTCTGATGGTTTTCGTTACAATAATACCGTTGGTTGTGTTAATATACTTTGTATTAATTCGATGTAATCAGTTTCTGTTAACTGGAATTCATCTAAGAAATCTTCATGGCTAGTTGATTTGTCATAGTGTTTTTGCTCTAAGGTGCTTTGCAAGGACAAAACTTTTTCATTTATTGACCCATGTACTAAAGTAATTGGTTCAAGAATCCTTGTTCTTTTGATTGGTAGCATTGGAAATTTGTATCTAGACTATGATGCTTTTCTTTTTTATAGCTTTTGGTATGATGATGTTCATGTATCTTTGCGAGTTCTAGATCAAGGTGATTTGTGCTACAAGTTATATAGTTATCCAAGAAGTTTTCAATTTCTAAGTTAATATTAATTCCATATACTGGAGCATTTTCTATCCATATAAGAGCATGTTCATGTGCACTACCTCTATTTTGCAACTCAGTTACAAAGTAGTAATCTAATATTTTGCCAAAAAATGTGCTATCTTGACAGATCAATTGCTTCAATGCACTTGTCTTATGTCTATAGTATCGTGTACATGTTACTAGATGCTTTCTGACAAGACAATGAATGTTGCATTCCTCAATTGTTTCAATGTGTTTCTCTTTATTTCTATTGCTATGTAATTTAATAAAAGTTTGTACTAGTGGTGTCCAAATATGCTCTGCAATTAAATGTAAGAAAGAAAGTTGGAAGACCTAATTGTCGTGTCATTGCAAATATATGTTTCTGCATTTGTTGATGGTAATCAGGAGAAATTCCTGTCTGTTTGAAATCTATGTATCCAATGTGACTTTTTAGTAACTTTTCTAAATTGGGCTTGTACTTAACATCTTTTGCTAAAAACTTTCTTTCTTGTAATTTTCCTTTTCTTATTCGTACTAAGATGCATGAGATGACCTTTTCAATGAGTATTTGCATTGTCTTGAAGAACAATTTTGTGATGTGATAGGGAAAGTGACTATTGCAATGCATTAGTTCCCATTTTACTATTTCTTGGTAACAAAATCTTTGTAGTATATCATTGTCATGTGGATTTCCAATGAATAGTGTTGGGAAACTCATCTCTTCTACATGTTTCTCTTTGAATATTCCAAGCGGTTGTTGTCCCTCGGCTGGTATGTACATTTTTTGTAATTCAAGTCCAATGCTTGAGATTTTTTTTTGAAATTGCAATGTCTTACATATTGGACATTTGGTTTTTCATGTGTCTTCAATTTGTCGTTTGTAAATTCCTATGGGAGTACTTTTTCGTGATGAACAATTTTTATCTGCTATTTTATTTCTATTTTGTCCAATTTTATTTGGGTCATTTGTATGTATCATTTGTCTCAATTTGCAGAAATTTATTCTATTGTTGGTGTTTTTGTGCATTTGTACTATTCTATGTTGCAGATTGCAGCAATTTGTATTTTGATTTGATAGTAATGGTTCATAATGAATGTTTGATGTACCTTTTTCAAATGATAATATGTTGTACATTTAGTTGAAATTTGTTTTTGATTGGTAGTAATTCACAATGGTTTTATTGGTAAATAGCCATATTTGTATGTTTACATTGAAGATGATCGATGTCCATTGCAAGAAAATTGATGTTCTACGAAGCTATGTGTCAACATCGTGAATTACATGAAGTTGATATAACATGACAGGATCTAGTTCATATTGGTATGATTCTTTTGCCTCTGTGTCATTTTGCTGTAGACAATTGAGAAAATAATGAAAGTGCAGAAGTATTTCAAATGCATTGAACAAACAATTTCCAGGAGTATATGCAAATTGTTGTAGTCTAAAGAGACTATGGTTCATTAAAACGATATCAATATTAGTATCTATGTGATGTTTTTTTGTTGCATAGTAGTTTTCAATGTCTATGATTTCAACCATTTTTTTCCATGTATTTATTCTTCAGATTTGTATGGTGATTTGTTTACTAAGTACTATGTATCTTAGATTTTTTTTCCTCAAAGATGAGGAGAGCTTCTATAATATTTTTTGCTTTTTTGAATATATCTCTATGATAATGTTTACTAGCACAAAATACTAATTTTACTGTTATATTGTATCTTTGATTTCAAAGAAGTAAAATAAGAGAAGCAAAGTTGCAAGTAGCTAGTTCCTGCATCTCTCTGTGTTTCAAAAGTATCACTGCAAAACAAAGAAGATGCACCGTTGATTATTGTCTCTGAAAACATGAATCTCACATACAGGCTATGTATTCTAGAAGTAATTCACTTTTGTATACAATAGAAATCATGAAATACAGATTGTATATGTCTTCATTAGTAAAGCTAATCTTGCTATTTGTAAACAACATTGTTGTAATTACGAATATGTATGTACAATTAGATATGCACTATAGCATAATAGCATCTTGAAGGCAAAAATATGCTTCATACAAAGACAGTTACTAATTCAAAGAGAAGTAGGAGAAGAAAAGGCTGATTGGGTAACAGCCTTGCAAGAATATGGTATTGACATTAAACCAACAAAGATTGTTAGAGGACAAGGTTTTTGCAGATTATTAGCAGGAGTTCATAATATATCAGAAAATCAAGATTTAGAGAATGCTATTTCAGTAAGTCAGATAAGTGTTACGGATTTTGAATCTCAGTATGCTCATCTGATATTTTACTTGAAAAATGGGTATGCTCCTTCTAATCTTAGCTATAAGAATAAACGTGCTTTAAGATTAAAAGCAAACGAAACCAGCTTTTCCTCTACAATCAGTAAACATTGAGGAACCATTTAAGCAATGGGAGCTTCATGTTATTGGTCAGATAACACTTCATTCTTCCAAGCAACATAATTAAATTCTCACAGTAACATATTACTTCAAAAAATGGGTAGAAGTAATTTCTCTAAAGGTAGCCAACTCTGATGAAATTATTGATTTCATCGATCAATTCATCATTACCATGTTTGGTGTACCTAACGCTCTAGTCTGTGATAATGCATATTATTTTCCTGGTAATAGTATAATGGAATTTGCAATTAAAATAGGTTTTAAATTGAAATATTCAACTAACTATTATTCACAAGGTAATGGTTTAGCTGAATCCACTAATAAAAATCTCCTCAAAATCACTAAAAGGACTATTGATCAAAGCCAAAGGAATTGGCACAAGTGTTTAATCTTTGCATCATGGGCTGATGGTATTACTCTTAAAGCTTCTATTGAAACTTCACCTTTCAATTTAGTTTATGGTAAAGAAGCTATAATAACATCAAATCTAGCTCTTCCATCATTAGTCCTGGTGAGATTCATTGAAGAAAATAATATGCTCTCATATTCTAACCCCAACGCTAACCTTTGAAAAGTTTGGGCGCCATAGCTTTATAAACCTTTCTTTTCTATTTGCCGATGCGATTAATCGCAACTCAATGCTTCCGATTGCCATTAATGCATTTGCCAATGTTCGGATGCGATGCCTTCCTCCGATGCGACTGATGCATTCGCAAACCTTCCGATGCGATTAATGCCTTTTAAGCCGAAACTTCAAACACATATAAATTACAATCCATAAACACATCAGCTGTGCAATGGCCATCAGGATTTTTATTAACATGTTCCGCTGTTATGATTTCCTCCGATGCGATTTTTGAGGGTGCCACAAGGTTAATAAATTCTTCTGTCAATTCGATTTATTATATTATTTTATTTTTTACTATATCAATTAAAATAAATATAACTTTAATTTTATATTTAATTCTTTGTTTTTCAAATTTATTATTTTATTTTTAACTATGCAATCTCTTGTTCATAATTAATCTTTGTGCTCAGCCTATCTGCTTAGACTCTCTATCCATATACGAACTGTACTCATTTTTATTTTTTAAATCTACGCACTCTAAGCCGGAACTTCAAATACATATAAATCACAGTTCATAAACACATCGGCTCTGTCATCGCCATCAGGAATTTTATTAACATGTTCTGCTGTTATGATTTTCTTCGATCGAGTTCGCTTTAAAATAATGTAGACTACACATATAATATGCTATCATATTCTAACCCCAACGCTAACCTTTGAAAATTTCGGGTGCGACAACTTTATAAACGTTTCTTTTCTATTTCCCGATGCGATTAATTGCAAGTAAATGCTTCCAATTGCGATTAATGCATTTGTCAATGTTCCGATGCGATGCCCTTCCTCCGATGCGATTGATGCATTTGCAAACGTTGCGATGCGATTAATACCTTTTAAAATGGAACTTCAAACACATATAAATCACAGTCCATAAACACATCGGCTCCGCAATCGCCATCGGGACTTTTATTAACATATTCCGCTGTTATGATTTTCTCCGATGCGATTTGTGACGGTCCAACAAGGTTAATAAATTCTTCTGTCTATTCGATTTATTATATTATTTTATTTTTTACTATATTAATTAAAAAAAATATAACTTTAATTTTATATTTAATTCTTTGTTTTTCAAATTTATTATTTTATTTTTAACTATGCAACTTCTTGTTCATAATTAATCTTTGTGCTTATCCTACCTGCTTACACTTTGTATCCATATACAAACTGTATTCATTTTTATTTTTTAAATCTACGCACTCTAAACCCAAATTTCAAATACATATAAATCATACTTCATAAACACATCGGCTCCGTTATTGCCATCGACACTTTTATTAACATGTTCCACTGTTATGATTTTCTACGATGCGATTCATGAGGGTACCACAAAGTTAATAAATTCTTCTGTCCATTCGATTTATTATAATCTATGCATTTTCCAATGGTTTAAAAACCAACACCAAATCTTCTTATCAATTCCGCTGAATAATATGCATTGGGTCCGCTTTAAAACAATGCAGACTACACATATAATATGCTCTCATATTCTAACCCCAACGCTAACCTTTGATATTGCACAAGCCTATTCATTTCATTTTTTCAGACATAACTGTTGCTTCCAGTCAATTTCCAATTGTTGTACTATACAACAACCCTCCCCATTTTTAAATTTTTGGAATACATCCCATTTAAAAATAGGTCCCGTTTTTATATCTTTTCCATAAATAAAAAAATGCATATCACATTTTATTCACAAAGTTTACAAGTTTTAAAAAAATTTCGATCCGATGAGTTAAAATACCTTTTAACATATTTTGAACATATTAGAAAAATTTTATACTTAGAAATATGTTAAAATGAATAGTAAATCGCAATCGGAAATTCAGAAAAGTTCTTTTAAAGAGTTGTTATTGCTTTGAGAAGTTCCGATGTGATCGTGCTCAATCCCAATCACATTTCGGAATAATATTAAGTATTTCACTTTTTCTATTTATAACAATGCGATGCGATTTATCGCAATCGTGTCTCGGGAAAGAGATTAAACACTGCATTCGTCTCATTGCAAAATTCCGATGCGATTGCGCTCAATCGCAATTGCATTTTCGGAGATAGATTATAACAGTCCACTTCATTTTAAATCTCCGATGCAATCGTGATTTGGAAATAACGTTTTCACTCAAACAAATTGCGATGTGATCATTGCAATCGGAAAATCGGCATGAATCAAATTCTATTTATCTTGCGCACCATTGAAGACTTGCGATGTGATTGTTATTTTGCATTTATATTTATTCATCGCATCGCAAAAGATCAAAAGTGAATTTTAAAAATTGCCTCGATGTATTTATTTAAGATTTTGGTATAAATATTTGAGATTCTATGATATAACACTACACAACAGCAGTGTATACAAGCAATAACAGAGAATGCAATTATAGAAATTTAAAATTTAAATTAAATTATGTTCTAAATAAACTTTATCATTTTTTTATTATTATTTATTTTAATTATGAAAAATTTAAAAAATTATTTAAAAAAAATAATTGTAAAAAAATATTAGGATTCAAATTTGTTCAAATGTTAAATAAATCTAATACAAATAATAATACTTAAAATTGTCATTTTTTAAAAATAATTTTAGTAATTGGGATTATGTTAAATAGTTATATCAAATAATTCTTATTTTTCTAATTCAGATTCAAATTTTCACCAATTACATGATAAACATTAATATGTTGATGATTATTACTTAAATTAGTTATATTTGAACTAAACTATATCACTTTCGTATATATGTAGATTAACTTCACAGTTTGACAGTTTTCGAACTCCACACCTCTGACATACTTCAGCCATGAGTATTAATTGTACTGTGAGTAATTATATCAATTTAATCATTTTGATATTTCTCGGGATCTTATCTCATTAAGTGCTTGGTACCAATTTTTATGGCTCTATTAATTCTGTTCAAGTTGCTATTTTAACTAATTCGCTTTCCGTTTCCTGTGTATAGAAATACATGTGAGTCTGGGTAGTTCACTCTATTAGTGTTGTATGGAAGCTTGTGCATTGAAGGTAATAAACCTTTTCAATTAATATGAGATTAACAACATTCAAGTCTTACCACATTAACTTTACCCTTCAAATATGCTTTATTCTGAATCTAGTATAGCTGAAACCATAGGTAATAAAGATAAGGTTATAAGGCCATAGGTAATTATATAAATACTTTTATCGTAAGCAATAAGGATCAGACCCCATAAAACTTATTCATTAGCAATATATTCCTCCAGTTATGTTACTATATACATAGTTTTTACTTGCTACTCCAAATTATTGAATTTTGGTATGTGAAGTTGTTTAGTTTTCATTAAATTATAAGTTAATTATTAATATATTTTCTACTGGGTTGAAAATAATTTTAAGAGCCATTGCATTCACATCATTAAATAATTTATTAAAGAATACAAATTACAAATTTATCTTTTCTCGCTTCGAGGATTACATTAAACTAAATCCATGTCGAATCTACATTTATCATCGGTTATTTCTTGATTTTACAAATTCTCACAGCTATCCACCTATTCTGCTGCGAAAACCATCATGGAAAAAATAAAATTCAAATTTCAATGTTATTAATCATACATAGAATCATTATTAACAATAAGGTTTTCCGCATCGAATGTGTAATTTATGACATTCATTATGCAAATGCATATCTGAGTTGGAGGTTCTAGTGATGTCACAGACATCTCATGTAGATCTCTTGATATCAACAACCATTAATTCAAAATTAAATAGCATAAAATTATAACAGTTGTACCAGTTTCTACTTTGCAGTTGTTCTTTTGCTTAAAGCTCTATGAATTTTATTTCTGCTCTTTAGATTTTCTGTTCTTGACCATCGAAATCTTTGTATTCTGCTCAAGACATCTGCAAGTAGATTTATCGTGCGACTTGACACTCTGCAAGCAAGCTTTCGCAAGTCAGGCTGGAACTGTGCCCATCCGGTTGCAAGGTTTGCTAAGCATAATTTCTCTTACTCTTTGACGTAATTCCACACATTAAATTCTCTTTCTTGCTTTGATTCTGAGTGAAAAGTGGATGATATTCTACCTGCAATTTACATATTATGGACTGTGTTTTTAAATGATAGCCAATGGAACAGTGATGATTGCAATTGCTTTCGAATTTGATAAAGTTGGTGCGTCCTACAATTCTCGTTTCTTTTTAACAAATTTACAAAGTTCCTAGAAGTACTTCTCAAGATTGTATCATACAGAGGAAACATAGAAAATAGAATTTTGTTAGGTCTCTAAGATGAGAATACCATTTATATCAGCCTAGGAGGATTCAAAGTCATTTCCCTTGGAACGACTTTGTTTACTAAAGCCTCCATTTATTAAAAAATGTAGATTATTATCATCATCATTTTCTGAATCAAATTCCACTTCATTTGTAGCTTCGGTATTAGCAGATGAAAAACTATGTTCTTGTTCGGCTTAAAATTTTTTTGCGATAATTTTAATTCTCAAAGAGATAAAATACTTTTCCTAATTTTAATTTAATTTAAATTATTATTTAATTAAAAATTACTTCGTTGTAATTTTAATTTTTCCTAAAACCTTCAAGATTACGCCGTAATTTTACTTTTCAACAAAAATTACATCACACAGACTGTATGTTTTGAAGTTTGTTTCTATTTTCAACGAAGATTACATCGTAATTTTACTTTTCAACAAAAAAATATATCTCAAAGAGTGTATGTTTTGAAGTTTGTTTCCATTGCATTATTTTATTATTTGATTGAAAATTAAAATATATATATAATTTCATATAGAATAAATTTTTTCATCCTATAAATCCTTGCCCGACTGGATTCTATACAATTTATTTGGCTGCCAAAATGCATTCGCTCTGCATTATTTGGCCTTTTTTTATTTTATTTATTTATTTATTTTTTTGCAATTTTAACTAACCTGGATAGTACAATATTGCTACGAAGACAAGTTTGAATGACATTTTCTGACAAAATAGTCTTTTGTTCTCTTAAGATTTCGATTTTGTCAGAAAAGTTTTCATTGTGGTTCTCCAAATTCGATATATGATCATGCTCTTGAAGTAATTCCCAAGTGATCGCTAGAGTCCTGTTCTCTTAAGCTATCTATTTTTTTAGAAAAGTTTTGATTGAGGTTCTCCAAATTCGACGTATGATGATGCTCTTGAAGTAATTCCCGACTGATTGCTACATTCCCATTTCTTGCATCTACAATCTGTGATAAGGTTCATAGTTTTCTAGTTCCCAATCTTTAGGTGTTTAGTCTGATTCTTGAAATATCGTCTGAATTTCGTGTTGAACTTCCTGCTCACAGAAGGTTTTACAAAATAGTGACTGCTACAAGACAGAGTGCACAAAATTTGATTCTATGTCTTTCAGTTCAAAAAATAATAATACTGCCATCTAAACCTATCTTATTTCACACTCTACTCTGCTTTTTAAAATAAAAACATATGACACTGTTACAAAGACTCTTGGGCCTTTTATACGTGGCAGCACATATTACACCAAAAATAAAACTAAAGCAATACGCCCTTTCGGAGCCACCCAAAATGAAGGCTCATATTAAAAACATTGAAATGTTTTAACATTAGCTCTTATAACAAAGTACTTTATAAAAAATTTGTCGTGCATATAAAACATATTAAAACCTTTGACATAAAACCTTTGCATTGTTTACCATTTTAGAAAGCATTTCGAACACAAAAAACTAGAGATAAAAAATGGAACAGTGAAAACAGAAGTAGCTAATAGAACATATGCAAAGCCAAGGGTAGTTTATAGATTATGTAGTTATAGCTTATTGAGAATAGTACTTGTTACACTATAGTCTAGATATTTATAGCAAATTAGAGTAGTTACCCAAATAGTCACATTAGTCTTATTGCTATGCACCTATGGTAGCAGTAGTCTTAGTCCTATGCCCTAAGTTATTATTATAGGATCTTAAAGATTTCATATAGTATAAATCAAAATTGTTCCATGTCATCTATTATTCACATCATCGCGCACAACTTACTATGTCTCAACTTCTGGTATTGCTCTTATTCTTCAGTCAGTTGATACCTTTGTATAGTTAATTTGTTGGCTTTTTCTTGATGTTTTAACAAAGTTAGGTGCCACTTGCTGTATTGAATCGAAAATATAAATTTGGAAATTAGAATGTAGTCACATGCAACTTTCAAAGACGCTACAACAACTAATAGAAGAATAAGACACCGCTAATATCAAAATAGACTGTAGAAACAAAGCAACGGAGAAAACAAGTGTTGGATACTTTGCATGTAGACCTTGTGAGAAGTGGTTTAGATGCAGTTTCAAATGGTGCAAATGTTGTTTTTGTATGAAGTACAATTGTCAATATGCAAAAAATAATAAGCACTTGTCAAAGATCAATACAAAGGAACGCAAAGAAAAAAACAAATAGTCAATACTCTAAATCTAGATGTCGTACCAGGTCGTATAGATATGACTTTAGATGATCCAAATGTTGTTGTTGTATACACCACCATTGTTAATGTCCATAGAACAATAGTTGGTTATTAGCAATAATCATAGAATACATTTATTCGTCATTGAAATCAATATTTTGTCTTATGACAAAAAGTAGTGTAACTACCAAAATTTCAAAATATAGTGATAGAATTAGTCCATATTATGTTGACCCATCTTGACCAATATTTGCTACATTGACTTGCAAGTACATGCTTTCGTGCAATAAAGTTGGAACTTGCATAAGGGATGAAGGCTTTGTAATAGATGAGACAATTCTCACATTCAGCTATTTGTATCAAGCCTATTATTGCCTTCAAGATGCTACTATGCTATAGTGCATATCTAACTGTACATACACATTCGTAATTACAACTATGTTTTTTACAGCTAGCACGATTAGCTTTTCTAATCAAGACACATTCAATCTGTATTTCATGCTTTCTATTGTATACAAAACTGAATTATTTCTAGAATACATAGCTTGTATGTGAGATTCATGTTTTTAGAGACAATAATCAATGTTGCATCTTCTTTGTTTTGTAGTGATACTTTTCAGATACAGAGAGAGGTAGAATAGGAACTAGTTAGTTGCAACTTTGCTTCTTTTATTTTATTGTTTTGAAACCAAAGATACAATATAATAGTAAAATTAGTATTTTTTGCTAGTAAACATTATCATAGAGATATATTCAATAAAGAAAAAAATATTATAGAAGCTCTTCGCATCTTTGAAATAAAAAAATCTAAGATACATAGTACTTAGTAAAAAAATCACCATACGAATCTGAAGAATAAATACATAGAAAAAAATGGTTGAAATCATAGACATTGAAAACTACCATCCAGCAAAAAAACATCGGATAGATACTAATATTGATGTCTTTTTAATGAACCATAGTCTCTTTAGACTACAACAATTTGCATATACTCCTGGAGATTGTTTGTTCAATGCATTTGAAGTGCTTATGCACTTTCGTTACTCGTCTATTGAACTGCGCAATGGAATAATAGACCATTTTCTCAATTGTCTACAACAAAATGACGCAAAGGAAAAAGAATCATATCAATATGAACTAGATCCTGTCATGTTATATCAACTTCATGGAATTCACGATGTTGACACATATCTTTGTAGAATGCATTTTTCAGCATCTAATAGCAATTTCCAATCTGAAAGAGGCTTATGGGGAGACACATTTTGCATACGATGGCTATCAAAGTGGTTGAACATACCAAATGGAGTCTGGTCACTAACAATGAAAACAAGGTATCTGTTCTTCAACCACGATCTAGATACAATTCCACTAAACATTTTGTTTCATGATACAGATCCCACTAGTGGACATTTTGAACCCCTACTATACAAAAGATTATGTAGATGAAAATTTGTACCAAATTATTCATTGTCACCTCTTTGCAAATATCTTGAAAACCATTATGAATCCGTTGTCCATGAAATAAAAATTCGTGGATTGCATATAGAAAAAAAAACTATGTCAAAATGTGCTAATAGCATGTTTAGTGCAATTTTTCATTTAATAGCCACTAAATTTGATGAACAAGCTTTCAGAATCTACATTTTCCAATATTTTTGCAATGCAATAATGGATAGGAGAAACGATGCATTAAATTGTATAGAAAAACACTTAACAAATGAAACTATACAAAGTCAAACAATGGTTGCAGGCTGGCAAAAATACCTAATTAATATGGCAATGCCATATGAAAAAGGAAGAGTTGAAGGAACATCATTTTTCTTCCAATGGACATCGATCATATTCAATGTAAACATACAAATATGGTCATTTACCAGTAAAACCATTGTGAATTACTACCAATTAAAAACAAATTCGAACCAAACGTACAACATATTATCATTTTAAACAAGCACATCACATATTCATTATGAACCATTACTATCAAATCAAAATATAAATCGGTGCAATTTGCAATGAAGAATAGTGCAAATGCACAAAAACACCAAAAATAGAATAAAATTGTGCAAATTGAAACAAATGATACATATAAATGACCCAAATAAATTTGGACAAAATAGAAATAAAATAGCAAAAAAAAATTGTTCATTACGAAAAAGTACTCCCATAGAAATTTACAAATGAAAAATTGAAGACACACCAAAAACCAAATGTCCAATATGTAAGACATATCAATTTCAAAAGAACATCTCAAGCATTGGACTTGAATTACAAAAAATGTACATAAACATATCTGGAAAACATAAGACATTTCATTTAAATATCATTTGTAGATCTTGAAAAACAGCACTTGCGAATGCAAAGTTGCCTTGCTTTGCAACACCTAAACAAATAAGACGTAATAAGCCATTGCAAACTGTAACAAGACTTTCAGAGCTTGAGGAAAGACTTGTTGCATTGAGAATTCCCTTTGCACAAATAAGACAATGTGGGAAGAAGCGATCACAAATGGGCTTAACAAATTCAATAATCAATGTACCTGTCCAGATGGACATTGTCCAAAAAGCATTGCCGCAATCCATAAAAAATACAATCACAATTGCTATTGCATTAAAATGGCGACTAGAATACAAGAATGCATATCAAACAGGAAAAGTGCGTGTGCATATTGTCATGAGAGCACTTAAAGAACTATGTTCTCGAAATTTGTATAAAATTGAAAACATTTCCATTAATAGCAATTGGAATCATATACTTGAATTGGAAAATAAAGGTAATAAATCCGACAATGACAACATTGATAGCGAAAGTGAAACTGATATCACTTCAGAATGTCAAAGGCCAACTGAAACCTTGGTACATGGATTCATAACTTCACAACGAATTCATGATTTACAAGACAAGATTATTGAAATAGCACCAGCTGAGGGACAATGACCACTTGGCATATTCAAAGACAAACATGTAGAAGAAATGAGTTTCCAAACACTTTTCTTTGGAAATCCACGTGACAATGATATAGTACAAAAATTTCATTTTCAAGAAATAGTAAAATGGGAACTAATGCATTGCAGTGGTCACTTTTCCTATCACATTACAAATTTGTTCTTCAAGACAATGCGAATAATCATTGAAAAGGTCATGTCATGCATCTCAGTATGAATAAGAAAAGGAAAATTACAAGGAAGAAAGTTGTTAGCAAAGGATGTTAAGTACAAGCCCAACTTAGAAAAGTTACTAAAAATTCACATTGGATACATAGATTTCAAACACATAAGAATTTCTCCTGATTACCATCAACAAATGCAGAAACATATATTTGCAATGATACAAAAATTAGGTCCTCCAACCTTCTTTGTTACATTTACAAGTGCAGAGCATCTTTGGACACCACTAGTACAAACTCTTACTAAATTACATAGCAATAGAAATAAAGACAAACACATTGAAACAATTGAGGAATGCAACATTGAATATCTTGTCAGAAAGGACCCAGTAACATGTACACGTTACTATAGACATAAGACAAATGCATTGAAGCACTTGATCTGTCAAGATAGCACATTTTTTGGCAAAATATTAGATTACTACTTTGTAACTGAATTCCAAAATAGAGGTAGTGCACATGAACATGCTCTTATATGGATAGAAAATGCTCCAATATATGGACTTAATACTAAATTAGAAATTGAAAAATTCTTGGATAACTATATAACTTGTAGCAAAAATCACCTTGATCCAGAACTCACAAAGATACATGAACATCATCATACCAGAAGCTGTAAGAAAAGAAAAGCATCACAGTGTAGATACAAATTTCCAATGCTACCAATGAAAAGAACAAGGATTCTTGAACCAATTACTTTGGTGCATGGCTCAACAAATGAAAATGTTTTGTCCTTGCAAAGCATCTTAGAGCACAAACACTATGACAAATCAACTAGTCATGAATATTTCTTAGATGAATTCCAGTTAACAGAAACTGCATACATCAAATTAATACAAAGTACATTAACACAACCAATGGTATTCTTGTAATGAAAACCATCAGAAATATGGAATAACATCTTTGCATACAATATGCCACACCTATGGAATGCAAATACAGATGCTCAATATGTTCTAAATGCATATGTTGCAGCTTCATATTGTAGTTCATATATGACCAAAGTTGACAGATCTATGACAAATGCATTCAAAAGGATACGAAAAGAGCATGAAAAGAGCAAAATTGATGCTTTTCAAATGATACGGTCTCTAGGCAATGCTTTGCTTAACCTTCAACAAATTTCAGCTCAACAAGCAATTCACATAGCTCTATCACTACCATTGAATCATAGTTCAAGAGAATGAAACTTTATAAACACAGCACCAATAGACGAACGCACATTTATACTTAAACCAACTACTATTTTGAAACAAATTCCTGACAACTCTGAAGATGTTATGTGCAGTTATATAATTGATTACTATATCAATAGACGTAATGCTATTAAGCATATATGTTTAGCCGAATTTGTATCAAAGTATAGGAAAGATGGCAGACCAATATCAAAAAGAAAAAAAGAAAAAGTAATTCGATTCATTAAATACAAAAAACACATTGACTATGAAAACTATTACAGAGAAAATCTTTTGCTATATGTTCCATTCGAAAACAATGAAAATGCACTAAAGCAAGACTCCTCTACATGGAAGAGTGCATACATGTTGCATAAGAACACAATAAAGAACAATGAAACTAAGTTCACATATAACATGAACAAGAAATGGGGTGATTTGGAAGAAGCAATTCAAAAAATTGATAGCAACACTACAACTTCTAATCATACAATAAAAAAATCTGAAATATCTAATGATGTTACTGAGAAGTATGACTTGGCTAAAGATTTGCAATTTCCCCAATGTAATGAGAAAAAAAGACATCTTAACATTGGTTTTCAATTTACAAAACATCCATTTATGCTTAGCAATGAAGAATACTACAAGATTAGGAGAATGCTTAATAGAGAACAACAAGCAATACTGAAAGACATTGCAATGAAAAAATGAAAGAACATAGACAAACCATTCTACTTATTTTAGACTGGAGGAGCTGGTACTGGAAAAACATTTACAGCAAAAGCAATATTCCAAATGCTCATGCGCATCTACAATGAACATTGCAATACAGATCCTTTGAAACAAAAAGGTTTGATATTAGCATATACAGGTAAAGCTGCTTATAATGCAAGTGGAGTTACAATTCATTCTGCATTTCTAATGCCTTTCAACAAATCTAGTTTTATTCCACTTAGCAACGATGTATTAGACAACTTAACATAGCTATACGAAGAATTAAGAGTTGTTCTGATTGATGAAGTATCTCTAATTGGAAGTTGTTTTCTATATCAAATTGATGATCGACTAAGAAACATTAAGCACAATCAAACAAAATACTTTGGAAACATTGATATCATATTTTGTGGCGACTTGTACCAAGCACAACCTATACAAGATTCACTTATATTTGAACAACCTACAATAAGAAGGCAACCAAAAACATACGACTTTTGGAAAGAACATGTAAAGTACTATGAATTTCACATTGCAATGTGTCAAACAAATGAAAAATTCATTAGCATTTTGAATAGGATGCGTTTAAATAATCAAACAAAAGATGATTTGAATTACCTAAATAGACATTGTGTTCGAAATGCTCCTAATGATCCTACTTTCCCCTATATATTTTTTAGGAATAAAGATGTAGCATTACATAATAAGAAAATGTTGTCTATTGTTCCTGGTGATGAAATTGTAATTAATGCAATTGATTACGAAGAAGAAAACCATGGACATATAGCATCTCATGCACAAATGGCAACATTGCCTTCACAAATTTTCCTAAAACTTAACATGCTAGTTGAAATATATGCAGGAAACTATGACTTACAAGACGGTCTAGTCAATGGTGCAGATGGTATCATTAAAGCATATGTAAAGTTATACAATTTTGATGTAATATGGATCAAATTATATGATGAACATGTTGGCTGTCAACAAGCACATAAATTTGCTTTTCTATATAGAAAATAAATTTCTAGTGATTGGACTCCCACATTATGCACAACAAAGCCAATTTCTGTAGTAGCAAAAACAGGCAACTTGAAAACCAAAAAACAATTTCCAATCCAACTAGCATGTGCACGTACAATACACAGATCACAAGGCTTGACACTATACATTCTTGCATTTGATCCTTTAGGAATACGATGCCATGGATTAGTATATACAACTCTTTCTCGTGTGAGAAACATAGAATCATTGTATTTGCTTAGTCCACTTAAGAAACAAAATTTCTGTTGAAATGGAACATTTACACAAAAACGCAAAGTGGCAACTAGACTACAACTATTCGTTATTAGAAACAAAAGCATACATTTCAATTCTTTCTCTAAACACTCGCAGTTTACAAATACATATTGATGATTTGTTAAATGACTATGATCTAATGCAATCTGACATCCTATGTTTACAAGAAACACATTTGAATAATTCAATGCTTCTAAAAAGACTTGAAACATTCAATTTCATATCAAATCATAGTAAACATGGTTTGCTAATTTGTATTAAAAAGCATATAAAGATCTTGAACCATATTCATTTTGAAGAAAATAACATTGAAGCTACACTAGCAAATGTGCTTCTTCATGACATGGATATTATAGTCGTGAATGTCTATGTTGCGCCATATGCAACATTGAACAATACATTGGATCTCCTTTCAAAAGCATTATGCAAAATACATTCAAATCAAACAATAGCAATTGTTGGCGATTTCAACACCAATATTCTTGAAAGCAACAAGAAAACAAACAAACTAAGATCGTATATGTGCAATTACAACCTTCATTTTCTTTTAGATACAAACAACAATCAACAATTATCAATCATTGATCACATATGGTCAAACATAACTTCTAGCTATAAGAATTTCAGGTTAGATACATATTGGAGCGACCATGATACTATTTGTCTCATCATTGAAGACAAAAATGCAGCACAAACATAGTGCAAATGAAAGTAGTCTAATGGTTTTTTCTAGTCAATAGTATTGGACTTGCATATTCATGTCCTTATTATACAAACAAAATCAATAGTGAGCATTGTTACCAAATATAATTTTAATTTGTTACTAAAAAAAGTCTTTCAAAGCTGCATAATAACGTTTTAACTACTATGACTTTGACTTCTAATTGTATGTCTTGCAAATTACTATAGCTTTCTACAACGTGTCAAATAGGCAAAGACAAATCACAAACAGAAACAAACACATTCAGATTTTCTTGCTACACTAAACTTACTTATCCTTCGAGGCATATGTATAGAGGTATCTCTATGTTTAACTGTTTATTTCTTTCTACAAAACTATTGCAAGACCTATTCTTATATTACTAGTGCTGACTTCTATAGCACTGTTCTTCCTATAGAATTATACTATGCATTAATGATTTATTTCTTAAGCATAACATAATTCATTTTAATTCTTGAATTTGTCTTTCAACCCATTGTAAGATTTTCATGCACAAATCAGACTCGCCCCATTGCAAATTGCAAACTATATATAACCACTTTGGAGTTATCTAACAATAAACATCACAGAATACTGAATCTTATTCTCTACAGTATTTTAGCACTATGATACAATTTGTTTCCCTTTTCATCATCTTAACAATGTTCTGTGTTTAAACTTGAGAATCATCACAAATTGCTTATTTACATCAGAAATGTTACATGCATAATTCTATGAATCCCAGTCTTCTTGTTCTTCTTTTCTTGTCAACTTTTAATTCCTTTTACTCGCCCTTCCTCTAGAAAGTTGTCAAGGTCACTGTTCACTTTACATTTGAACCCTTTTCACTAGGGTCTCCTCCAATTTCCCATGTTGGTTCTTGTCAACGTCTAAATTGCAATAAAGATAATATCAAATACAAATTAAATTGCTTCCAAAATTATAGCTCTATTTCAGTTACATCAAACTAAAATATTTCATTATCCATATGCATATTAATTCACATTATGTAATTTGAACAAAATGCTTCCAATCTCATCATTATTTCTCTTAATATTCCTATTATCTTTGAAATTTTATCTATACCTTTTCTCTTTGGTTTCTTTTGTTCTATGGTCTTTCTATGTTATTTTTCGTTGAGTAGTACAACAATCTCAAATGACATATATCTTGATCAACATATTCATTGTGTAAACTGCCAACCACCCATAATAAGTAACAACATCGGGAAGTGAGCTTGATCAAGAAACACATCCAGATTTCCCTATTACGTCCAACTTACTTAGTCTTTGATGCATATCTAAATCTTTTCATGCTAATCAGCAGTACCTGAACTTTCATACATCTGTACTAGATACGTTTACACATTTCTATAGTACTGTAATTGAATCATTTTTTCTCTCACCCCAAAAGACTTTTAATATTTGCAATTTAGATCAGTATATATTTCTATTGCACCAACAAAATTTTCTGAATTTAAAATCTTATAGTTTATAAGTGTTCCATTATTGAAGTTTTTAAATGCAATTAATATTTCTTCCAATAACTAATATTCTGTTTCCAGTACAATATATAAAAAGATTATACTTTTATTTTTATTTTTAGTTACTAAAATTTACCAAACACTTCGTAGTTGCGTTCAAGTGCACCATTCAATGAGGTTGCATCTTTTTCATCTCACAGTTCTGGACAAGAAGCTAGAATGGACAAAGAAGAACAAATATCAAGTGCAATTGAATCAGACAAGTAAGTAAATTTGAAACAAATTCTTATACGTACCATTGACATAGCATTCATATTTATCGCCAATATATTTTACTTCTAATTGTTTCTTTTGCCACATCAACATCATCAATACACAGATCAAAAGCAACATATTTAGTTCCAGTTACCATTGAAGAACTAAACATTCACAAAACTGGAAAAATGTTCAATAGAGATGTTATGGTTATCTATAGTACATACCTTGATAAAGTCCACAAAGTACGACAAATACTACGTGCAAATTTGGCAGATGCCGAAGGAATCATGAAAATCACATTGTCCATACCAACTGAGCTTATTGAACAACATGGACAAAAAGTATCACCAGGAAAAGCAATATCTATTACAAATTTTAAAGTTCTTCCAAAAACAAATTATGACCGCGGTGATTGTGATTGTGATTGGATTATGCTGCTAACTGAACTAATCACCGTACAGAAGATAACAAAAATTTGCAAACAATACAAATTCATCCCAGATACAACAGTAAAACAGCTTACAACAAACACAGAAACATATCCAATTGGAACAATTGCAGTAGTTGTCACAGCTGCACGGAAAGTTGGTTTCCAATATACATTGAAAATTAAATATGGAAATTTCGATGACAATAGAGCAACGGTAACATAAATTACTTTGCAATGTTTTTATATTTCTAGTTCCATCCTACATTTCAATTCAGTTTCAAAAAAAAAAAAAAAAATCTGTGTTCTTTTGCAGTTGCAGTTATTTGAAACATTTGCACCGCTCTATGATGAAATTGAGCAAGAATTGAAAAGAGGCCATCTTCCAATTATGTTATTCAAAAACATAACAAACAGGAAAGAACTGAAGGACAGAACACTTCGAACAATGCAAGCTACATTCATCACAAAATTGAATGCAGAAGCAGCAGAAGAACTCAGAAAATTGAACCCTCCAACATTCTCTATAAGTAAAAATGAAACAGTACCTCTATTATTCAATATGCAATTGCTTGTGTCTTAATTGCATAATCAAGTCCAACAACACCAATTTGCAATGTTGCATCCAAAGCAAATTCCTCTTGAAACGGTTACTTCCCAACCTAGCACATATGTCTTTTCAAGACTATGTTAAAAGGAAACAAGCAACAATGTATATGCTACGCGATTTCAAAATCAATGGTACATTTACAATCAATGAAGACAACGAGATCCAATATGTTTACAGCAACAGAAGCCCTACCAAGGCTAGGTATACTTATAATTACTCTTCATCTTTCAACAAAAAATAAGATATATGAAATTTAAATTGTGCTAGCCAAACTAGCAAGATTTGTACTAATTTTTCCCTTTTATTTGTAGCACCAGCACTTCTTCAAACATTGGCTACAACATAATCACATAGTAATCTAGAAATCAGTGCAAATTTCTTTTCAATTTTTGTACAAGATTTTACTGTTCAAATCTGCCTTTCTCAAAGTGCAGTATGTCTATAACATTTTTCCAGAACAAGAATGTTTTGATAGAACAATTACAAACAAAAATCGCTAGTTATACTTATAGTGTTTCTTCTACCTATTCACAAATACTTTCAGACTTAATATATGTATATTTAAGAAATGTAGCGTTTTCATTTGACGTTTACAAATGTTTTCAGATTTCATACATATATGTTCAATGAATAGATCCTGTGTTTACAATCTGACATTATATATATAAATGTTATAAATCTATTTAAAAATTTCCTGAAAAAAATATTTGTGCAGACATGATCCTTGGGCTACTTCCAGTCTTCTGTCTTGTTGTTTATTGGTTTTGCAAAAATTGATATTGACATCTGGAACATTAATTCATCTCTGTAAAAGAGGAAGAGGCACTAAGATTATTTGTCCATATGATGTGCACTACAAGTAGCCGCCTCTGAAAACGAAGCAACGACATTAATTTTTCATATATTGCTATGTATCAACTTTGAACAACATCTCTCAATTTGGACAATATTGTTGTGGTAACAGAAATAGTAAATCACCATTTCTAAGTTTATGCTTCCTTAGCTTATAATTTCATATTTTTTTTTTTGCAGATTCTTATATTGAGTATTAATAGTAATGCACCAAATTCTATGTCTAAACACTGTACTAAGACTAAAGTTAGTTTTATGTTCCCTGCTCTTCGCCTTTGTTATTTGACCATGCTTGATCATGACCGTATTTTTTCGTCATGCTCACTACAAAATAATGAAAAAAACAACACACACTCTGTTTTTTTTGTTTTAAAAAAAATAAAGAGTGAAAAAAAATTATATACCGTCTTTCGCACTCTGATATGCTTTCAAAATAAAAACATTACAGTCTGTTACAATAGCCTCTTGCGCTTCTTACTTTATATATGCTACACATATTAAAACATAAAATAAAAACTATATAAAATGAAACTAAACTAAACTTTGTAGGGCCTATTACAAATGCGCTTTGTATATATTTAAAACAATACAACAAACCAAATGTTGCAAAACCTTTTTTCGCGTCATAAAAACATTAAAACATTTCATTTGCGCATATACCGACAGATCTGAAAAGAGATTAAATCCGCTTCATAGACTGCATCGGGTCCGAAACATAATATTACAAAGCAGCCAATACAAAAAGTTTCGATGCTGATTGAAACGCGAACCCACGATCAACTATTAATTGCACCATATAACATAGATCGGGTCCAGAATTATAGCATAAAAAATGGTTCAAATAAAAAACTCTGATGCCGATTGTTAATTAGACCCAATTTCAACTATTAGCTGCCGCCTATAATATGCATCGGGTTCGGTTCCTTTCACTGTTCAATTGGGCCACAAAGAAAATGCTCCCGATACGTTTCAACTTGCCATACAATATGATAATGCCACGTAGTCTTGTGGACCCGCGGACCCTGGATTACATAGAGGCCCATTCTTATATGAAATAGCATGCGATGAACTCATCGCATCGGGCCATTACAAAAGGCTGTCGATTATATGAATTACTTCCGATTGCGATGAAGGCATCAGAGCCTCCATCATCAACAAGACACTATACTTGTACACACAATACAACACAATATTTTTTAAATTAAATTGAAAATTAAAAAAACTATAAATATTTTGTTAGCCCCCTATGAATTTTTTTATAGTTGGTTTGTTTTGTTGTGCAAGGCACACAGAGTGATGAATTCACTCTATTTTCCATAATCGCAGTCACTGCGATTCGAAACACAGAGAGGGCCATTACAGCAGTAGCTCAGTGAAATAGTAGAGACAGATTAAGAGGATTAAGGCCTGTTAATTGAATATTTGAGACCTAATTCCGTGATCAAAGGAAAAGACGCAGTATGAACAAAAAGAGAAAATGAATCAAGCCATATCTGCTCTCAGCATCAGCAGTACATTTTCTCATAACAGTACGCCCTAATGGAGGTATGGAAACCTAGAAGACCTTCAGTCACCTTACTTGCTTCAAAAGACAAAACAGAGTGCCTTACAATCAGAAATGACTCCAAAGAAACATCTTAGGTCGCTATCAACTTGACATAGACCTCGAACCAGACCACCAAGTACAACGCATTGCTATTAAGCAGAGTGGGCATAAGCACCATCCCCCACTCTGTCTTAATGAATCGATTTAATGTGTATCACCTACTCCTGCTATCCATTTTTCCTATAAAGAACCCCAGTGAACATTTTGTAAATGGTTGGATTGTGTTATTGCGGTTGTAGTTGTAGGGATTCATCTTTGACTGTTAGAAACAGTTTTGGGAGAGCGTAGTAGAGTAGTTTGTAAAGTAGTACGTTGGGAGGAGAAAGTTGAGACTGTAATCAGCCATTTGAGCTCAGTGTATGTGATTGGTTTTGCATCAATTAATTAAGCAATTTCACAGGTTCCTGGTCTATTACTACGGGTGATGTTATTCTTATCCCATTGTTATTTACATTTTTCATGCTGTTCATTGGTCTTCTGGTACACATCAGAAATGTAGCATAGGTAAACTCATGTGGTTTAACCACCGTAGCAGATGTTATTTCCTGCTAACTGATCTGTGAACTCCGAGCTTCCTACTTGGATTTTTCTTGCTGGTGTCAAAGCAAGGAAGGTTAAAGCTCCTTCTCCAATCTATAGACCCTACTTTTGTGTCAAATCTTGCCTTTGTTTTTCTCTTGGAGCATGCTAAAGCAGACCTGGAGTTAAATGACCTCTGGTCCGATCTATAAGCTGCCCCCTAGTGACTTCATTGAAAGTTGCCTTTGAGTATTTCCAAGCAGGTCTGGAGTTAAATGACCCCTGACCTGATCTATAGGCAGAAATTGGGTTTCTTTCCATCTTTCACCTTCACCCTTATTGTCCCATTTCACCATCTATCTAAAAGATCCTTTAGTATGGATGAATTTCCCTTTGAAATCCTTGGCTAGTTGTTTGCATGTAATTACCTTTCATGACTCCATGGCCCAATGGATGGCACAGCCTTAAACCATTCTCTTTTGCCAAAACGTCCTATTTCTCTGCGTATTTTTCCATTACCTTCTCAGTATATGATCCTGCGACTCAGCCCAACAACCGACCAACCAAATCATTTTAAACCCCCCTCTTCCCTACATGCCTAGCCTAATACCTCATTTAGATCTTTCAAAGACAAAAACTCTGAACCGTTTCAGAAGATGCAATGACCTTCTTTGCAAAAACATGGATCCAGACATTGATAGAGATAAAAATCTAGATACTTTGTGTGATCAATTAAATGGAATAGCACACATGTTTGGTAAAGTGCTGGAGATGTATATGGCTAATATGAATGCAAATGATCATTACTTAGAACAACCCATGCATTTTCCAGAGCAAGAGCAAACTCCAGACCCAGATAATGAGCAGGACATGTATGATGCTCAAAAATCTGTGGAAGATGAGGAGGAAGGTAATCAGGAGGTGCCTGATGGCTCACCCCTGTCTTGCACTATGCTGAATAAAAAATATCACAGCCTAATAGCGAAAGCTAACAGGGAGTGCTGTATTGAGGGAACAAGTTACCACATAGAAGATGCAGAGTCTGAGGCAGAAGAAGAACCAACATGCATGGAGGCTCCTCCTCTAGCTAATTATTCTTCTCAGATTCCACTAGAAGAGTGGCACACTGATCATGAAGAATGGACTGAATCAAAAAGAGATCAGCAAACCTCGAAAATTCCTCAGAATTTCCCTGCAATCACAAGTGGTGATCCCAAAAAAGACACTCAATAAGATATCCAACCTCTAGGTCAATTAGTACAAGAAACATAGGACTATTGTTCTTCTGTCTATGCGAGAAGAGAAAAATCTCCATTGACAAAAGAAGAGATGGACCGAATATTAAACATGCAGTCGACCTCTGAAATCTCCCACAGATCAGACACCCTCGCTCATTCATCTTTGGAGTTTGATGATAGCTGTCCTATCTAATATATTGATGAGGAAAGTTATCAAAGCCTGGTGATAGATGAAGATTCACTGAGTCTTCACTCTGTTACACCTCTGATCATCGGTCATAGTCTCATGGGGTTCGACACATCAGAGTAGACTACATAAAAGCTATGAGAGGACACAGCTGCAATATACGATGAGTCCTCCAGTTCAGAAGATGAAGGAGACACACTCTCAAGAGAGAGTCTTCCCCTTGATCCAGTGGAAGAAGGAGAAATCCTGATTGAAGCCTGCATGTCAAATATTCATAACCAGGTATCTTATCATGATCCTTATGTTCATTTCCTGCAAACATTTGAAGACGGATCAAAGGTCTTGTTGAGCAGCATGTTGCAAAAAAAGAAGAAGACTTTTTGAAGCTACTGTTGAAGAACAGAAAGAGTGGAAGCAACCTTGCCTAACTAGCTTGCTCAAGGAATTGAGCAAGAAAGACCACTCATGGGATCACTTGATGGAATGGTTGCATTGGAGCACAATGTTTGTAAGCTAGACTTATTAACATTCTAGTTAGGGTAGGGTAGGTAGGTAAAGATCAATAAAGCTCAGTCTGTGAGCATTTAGTCATGTGCTTTCAATTTCTACAAAGTTTTCAGTCCGTGAGCAGTTTTGTTTTTATGCCATGGTCCGCACCAAGCCAGACAGTCTAATGCTGGCTTGACTGTTTTTCAATTTATGTCTTAGAATGTAGAAAATAAATCTATTAGATAGTCTAATCTAGAAAATAGTAGTGTAGGTAGAGCAACTATGAGGCGACCAGTTTAATCTGGTCTCATCGAGTAATAAGGATAGAATCCCAGCACTCCCCACAGCATTCTTCCGCCACCGCCATGGATTTTATAATTGGTTTGTTTTCGAAACACATAGAAGCCCATTACAGTAGTAGCTTAGTGAAACAACAGAGAAATATTAAGAGTATTAAGGCCTGTTAATTGAATATTTGAGACCTAATCCCGTGATCAAAGGAAAAGACTCACTTTGAAGATAAAGAGAAAATGAATCAAGCTATATATGATCTTAGCATCAACAGTACATTTTCTTAGAACAATACGCCCTCAGCAGAAGTTTCCGCGCCTCCCTCAGTCCCCAAAGACCATTCCACTGACAAAAAGCTTCCAAATACTGTCAGGGCGGCAATAATGGAGGTATGGAAACCCAGAAGACCTTCAGTCACCTTACTTTCTTTAAAAGACAAAATAGAGTCCCTTACAGTCAGAAAGGACTCCAAAGAAACATCTTAGGTCGCTATCGACCTAACAAACACCTCGAACCAGATCACCAAGTACAATGCATTGCTATTAAGCAGAGTAGGCATAAGCACCATCCCCCACTCTGTCTTAATGAATTGATTTAATGAGTATCACCTACCCCTGCTATCCATTTTTCCTATAAAGAACCCCAGAGAACATTTTGTAAAGGGTTGGATTGTGTTATTGCGGTTGTAATTGTAGGGATTCATTTTTGACTGTTAGAAACAGTCAAAGTGCAGTATGTCTGCAAAAGACTTAATATATGTATATTTAAGAAATATAGCTTTTTCATTTGACGTTTACAAATGTTTCAGATTTCATACATATATGTTCAATGAATAGAGCCTGTGTTTACAATCTGACATTATATATATATAAATGTTATAAATCTATTTAAAAATTTCCTGAAAAAAATATTTGTGCAGACATGATCCCTCGGCTACTTCTAGTCTTCTATCTTGTTGTTTATTGGTTTTTCAAAAATCGTGATTTACATCTGGAACATTAATTGTATCAACTTTGAACAACATCTCTCAATTTGGGAAATATTGTTATGGTAACAGAAATAGTAAATCACCATTTCTAAGTTTATGCTTCCTTAGCTTATAAGTTCATATTTTCTTTTTTGCAGATTCTTATATTCAGTATTAATAGTAATGCACCAAATTCTATGTCTAAACACTGTACTAAGACTAAAGTTAGTTTTATGTTCCTTGCTCTTCGCCTTTGTTATTTGACCATGCTTGATCATGACCGTATTTTTCCATCGTGCTCACTACAAAATAATGAAAAAAACAATACACACTCTGTGTTTATTTTTTTGTTTAAAAAAAAATAAACAGTAAAAAAAAATTACATACCGCCTTTCTCACTCTGATATGCTTTCAAAATAAAAACATTACAGTTTGTTACAATAGCCTCTCGGGCTTCTTACTTTATATATGCCACACATATTAAAACATAAAACAAAAACTATATGAAATGAAACTAAACTAAAATTTGTAGGGCCTATTACAAATGCGCTTTGTATATATTTAAAACAATACAACAAACCAAATGTTGCAAAACCTTTTGTCACGTCATAAAAACATTAAAACATTTCATTTGCGCATATACCGGCAGACCTGAAAAGAGATTAAATCTGCTTCATAAACTTCATCGGGTCCAAAAGATAATATTACAAAGCAGCCAATACAAAAAGTTTCGATGCCGACTGAAAGGCGAACCCGCGATCAACTATTAACTGCACCATATAACATATATCGGGTCCAGACTTATAGCATAACAAATGGTTCAAATAAAAAACTCTGAAGCCGATTGTTAATCGAACCTGAGTTCAACTATTAGCTCCAGCCTATAATATGCATCGGCCCTGGTTCCTTTCACTGTTCAATTGGGCCACAAAGAAAACGCTCCCGATACGTTTCAACTTTCCATACAATATGATAATGCCACGTGGTCTTGTGGACCCACGGACCTTGGCTTATGTGGACGCCGATTCTTATATGAAATAACATGTGATGAACTCATCGCATCAGGCCATTACAAAAGGTTGTCGATTATATGAATTACTTCTGATTGCAACAAAAGCATCAGAGCCTCCATCATCAACAAGACACTGTACTTGTACACACAATACAACACAATATTTTTTAAATTAAATTGAAAATTAAAAAAATTATAAATATTTTGTTAGCCCCCTATGAATTTTTTGATAGTTGGTTTCTTTTATTGTTCAGGGTACATAGAGTGATGAATTCACTCTATTTTCCATAATCGCAGTTATTTCCTGCTAGCTGATGTGTCAAATCGGAGCTTATTGCTTGGATGTTTCTTGCTGGTGTCAAAGCACCGAAGGTTAAAGCTCCTTCTCCGATATATAGACTCTAGTTTTGTGTCAAATCTTGGCTCTGTTTTTCCCTTGGAGCATGATAAAGCAGACCTGGAGTTAAATTACCTCTGGTCCGATCTATAAGCTTCCCTCTAGCGACTTCATTGAAAGCTGCCTTTGACTATGTCCAAGAAGGTCTGGAGTTAAATGACCTCTGACCTGATCTATAGTCAGAAATTGGGTTCCTTTCCTTCTTTCACCGTCACCCTTATTGTCCCATTCCAACATCTATCTAAAATATCCTTTAGTATAGATGACTTTCCCTTTGAAAGCCTTGGCTAGTTCTTGACAGATCCCTCTCCGAGTCCAGGAGGGCTAGATCCTAGGGCCCCAAACTGGTTATGATATTGTCTCATGTTTTGGTCTTGCCAATCTGGCCAAAACATGGGAACCCCAACATATTTTTTCTTAAAAATTGAATTAAAAATAAAAAATTTATAAAATAAATTTTACCTTTTATTTTAGTACTAAAAATATTATTAGTACTAAGTTAGAAATAAAAATATTATTAGTACTAATTTATAAAAAGCGATCATTGATAAGCAATAGGCAGTAATTACTCTGTCATGCTCATATTGATGCCAAAAATAAGCTAAGCATATGTAACAGATCTAATCTACACAACAAATGAATATGCTCATGGGTCGTCCTAGTAATTATCAATTGGTTACCATCGTCAACACAAAAAGTTGTTTTATTATAATTTAGATAGATTTAAACTACTAATATATAGCACATAAATTTTTAATTTTTACTTTGATTTAATTATATTTAAACTAAATTAAGCATTTTTCTAGATAATTTACACATTATAAACTTCTTTGACAATGTTCCTAGCTCATTGTTCAACTGTGTCAACCAAATTTTCCAGATAATTGCTACATTACGCATTTTTTTCCAATTCCTCAATTGTACCTAAGTATATATCTGATTACCTAGACTCACAAGCAAAATACCTCAATTTACCATTTACTAAAAAACCTAAATTGATTAGATTGTAAACCTTAACACTTTAAACTAAACTAAGTAGCAACTTTATTAGAAAGCAAATGTTGAAACTCAAATTGCAATGTTTCTATATTTGCATTAAGCAACAGGTAGTAGCTACTCTGTCATACTTATATTGATGCCAAAAACAAGCTAAGCATATGTAGCAGATCCAATTGGTTACCATCATCAACACAAAAGTTGTTACACTATAATCTAGATAGATTTAAACTACTACTATATAGCACATACATTCTTGTTTTTTACTTTAATTTAGCTATATTTAAACTAAACTAAGTGAAAAATTTATTTCAAAGACAATCCTCATAGACATCCTTTAATTCAAATGGCAACATTTAGCAAATCCTCATAGACATGCTCAAACACAAATTGCAACAATTATTTCTAATTTAATTTAAATATACTTTATTACAAAACAAATCTTCATAAACATCCTCAAACTCGAATTGTAACATCTCTATGATTACATTAAGCAACATGTAATAGCCATAATAGCTAGCCATAGACATTTTCCAACATCACATTGTAACATTGCTATATGTAAACTAAGCGGCAGGTAGTCGCTACTTGTAGCCTTGTTACAATTACAAAGACATACATAAAAGTATGTTTAAACAAATATATTACAAATGATTACAATTTTAACGACATATAAATATGTTCTTGGGGATCTCCTCGATTCCTTCGGGGACAAACCTCTAGAACATGTGGAAGGATATGAGTGTTCGACTCTTGAAGATCCATATTTCTCCTATCATGCCTTTGATAATAATTCTTGATCAGTTGGCTCATCAAATTCGTGTACCTTAATCTTTTAGATCCATGATATCCCGGGCCTTGTTCAGGAAAACTCTCACCAGTTACTGATTATCCTAGATTTAAAAAAATATATATATGAAAACTTGGATTTTCTCCATCCTTAGAACTCAATCACGGTGGTTTTATTGCATATGGAATAATTTCAAATAAAATCCCAAGCCCTTAGATTATTGAGGCTCCATCCCCCACTCATTCGATATGCATATAGATATACATACTCTTGGACCCAAAGGTTTTCAAGGAATTAGTGAAAGTCTCAGCTGTGATGGTTATTGTAAGAACTTAGGCACATAAATCTAGAATTTATCCTATCATACTTAATATTTTGTAAAGTACCTTATTCTACAACCTATAAAACATATACATAAATATATGTATACATAGTTAATATGAGTACCATCTCACATGAGATTAAATACGCTTCATTATAGCCTTCTTTTTCATATTTAATGTTTCTTAAAGTAGATTTACCAACAAATTGGAAAAATATTTCAAAAAATTCAATGCAAGTAATTCATCATAAACAAAGATTACCCATCTCATAATACTCACGAAACTTAGGTTAATTTCACGAATAAAATATTCACAAGAAACAAACCATTCCTATTAAAATATTTAAACAAGGTATTGACATCCTCATTCATGCAGGGAACAACACTCCTTAACATTAGCATGGAAATCATTTAGTACAATAGAAAGAGACATGATAATTACATGCATAGAAACATAAGAGTGTACATATCTTGTAAAGAGACCTGGAAATTGAGATTGGTACTCTAACTCTCCACCCAACCTTAGAAAAGCTACAACCACATTTTCTTGTACCTATCACCCTTGAGCCATATTATAGTGCTTTAGGTGGAGTTCTTTTGTGAAGAGTGATAACCAATATTTACAGCTAAAAAATGATGTCATAAGGTCACTTTTCCTTCATCCACTAACCACAAAATTTCCCACTTAGTGTTCAATACTTTAAAAAACATGATGAATACCCATGCCAAGATACCATAGTAGAGAGATTATCAACTCACTTTTAGGTGAAGAGAGTCCACATCAAGGGAAGGTTTATCAATGGATATTCTATTGATGGGTAAATATATCACCCCTCCAGGTACTTCATCAATGAGTTATGCACCATATCTTTAACCCCGAAGAAACTCATAGTGGTTCATTGGACCTCACAAATACCTGTGTGTCTCTTCTCAATGTAGTAGGTTCATCAATCCACAAGATTATAGTGGGTTCTTCAGCCTTCTGGAAAGCCACTTCTCTCTATAATATTTCACCCAACAAGCCCCCAGAGGTTTATTAAACTAGTTCACCTCTTGAAGAGTTTGATTACTCTAATTTTGGTTGGTGTCTCTACTATTTTTCACCTCCCAGCCTTGGAGGAATTTTTACTAGTGTTATATCAATGCCCCCTTCACTGTGCATGTGCTAATTTTTTTATTTATTCCCACGGACTTGATTTCGTTTCCCCAAAATAGAGTAACCTTATGTCCTTTTCCAAGGCTCTACACAAGCCAACTACCTTAGACAATGCAACCCATTCCAGCATTTTAATATTTTGTCCTCTTCCTACTTGTAGTTAGAGTTAGAGGAAACATGGACCTATCCCTCATTATTCCACTTAAGTTATGGAATATTTATTCCATTTTAATCACTTAGCCAACAAATATTGATACTTAAAACAACCCATTCCTCAAGAAATATACTTCCTCAAGCAATTTGGAATTTGTGTCCCTTTCTCTTAGCATTTTTAATCAATTACAATTATTTACAATGAGGTAAATATTAACCAGGGCTTGCCACAATCCCCTCCCCCTTGGAGGAACATCATCCTCAATGTTAAATAACTATATAAAAATAACACATGCTTTAAACCAAGCATATGTGATATGGAGATTTATACATACAACATTGTACAACATTTACATTATATTTACATTTTCCTTACTCAACAGATAAGAAAGGATATGATGCCTACATTCGGTCAACCATTTCCCACATGGATTCCTCAAGCTAAAAGTGCCTCCAGTGCACTTTGACTTTCTATATTACTCGATTTTGGAGAGTGAGTTATCTCTAATCCCGGATGCATAAAGGTTCTGGTTGGAACTCTCCCTCTAGTTCTACCTATAACACAGACCCATTACATTACTAGCATCCTACACATATCTTTTAAGAAAGGAAACATGAAATACATCATTAAATATTATTAATGGAGGCAATTCTAGCCTATAGGCCATTTTCCCTCATTTGGTATATAGATTCTATTCTTGAATCTAATCATCCCAATTTTTAGAGGCAATTTTCCTTGTCATGTTCACCCTTGGATTCTTGCTAAAATTTCTCCTTATCTAGTAATATTTTTCATCTTTCCATCCAAAATTCTCGATCCTTTCTTAAATATTAGCTCCATGGGAGCTTACGACTGCTATATGATGTACTTGCACTCTTCTGTTGGCATTAACTACACTATTCTCTTTTCCTTTTATATATTTGATTTCAAAATGAAATGCACTAAGTGTGGCTAGCCATCTAGCTTTCCTTGCATTAAACTTGGGATTTTCAAACAAATATTTTATCCCTCCATAATGAGTCATTAAAGTAAACCTTCTACCAAGGAGGTAGTACCTCCACATTTTCAATACACGGATGATGGAAACTAATTCCATGAAACAAGACATCATAATTACATGCACAAAGAAATAATAATGTACTTATCTTATAAATATATATAGAAACTAAGATTGGGATTCTAAATATCCAGCCAACTTTAGAAATGCTACAAATGTGTTTACTTGTAGATCTCACTCCCGAGCTAGATTTGGGTGTTTGAGATGTAGTGCTTTTGTGAGGAAACTTCACAAATATTTATAGATGATAGGATGTTACAAGGTCACTCTATATTCATCCACCATCCACACAAGCTTCCACTTGGTGTTCTATAATTTACATACATGATTAACACCCATGCCAAGATACCATAGTAGAGAGAGATAGCTCACTTTAAGGTTAAGATAGTCCACATCAAGGGAAGGTTCATCAATGGATAAGATACCGCTGGGTAAAGAGATCACCTCTCTAGGTACTTCATCAGCTAGTCAAGCACCAAAGATTCGACCCCACGAAAACTACCAATGGCACATCAAGCCTCACAAATAATTTTGTGTCTCTTCCCAATCCTTTAGGTTTATCAATAAAACATATTCTAGTGGGTTCCTCAGCCTTCATGAAAGCCACTACTCTCTGTTAAAATTGTAGCAAGAAAAGGCTTCATTTGACTTGTGCCTTAGTCAAATGGAGAAATTCGATTTTCCACATCAACATGATGACTTGGATTGCAGTTATTTGGAGTGACATGGCTTCATCTCCTATTTAAATCGGTAAATTTGAGTTATATGCTAGAATTAGAGTTGTGCATGGGTTGATTTCTAAACTTTAGTAATATAGTGGAGTTATTGTTATTTAAACTAGTTAACTAAGCTCTAGTCTTTAGTGGAGTCAATAGGAGTTCAGTTGAGTCATTATAACAATTGTTAACTCAATGGTCTCTCAGTTAACTGAAAAATTTACTAAAATTAGTCCCATTCATGCATGAAATTTGAATTTCCTAGTTGGAGTGGAGGAGAAGGTACATTGTAAGTATCAACTATATACTAGTTGGGTGTATAGTAATTTTGCATTGAGAATGTGGTCAATTCATTCAAAATTTGCGCAAGGAAGTAGGGAATTATCTTATTTTTTAGGGGCTAATTTCCTCAAGGATTGCACAAGAAAATAGGATGATAGAAAAGGCATATTTTGGATATGTGTTGGTCAAATCAGGTCAGTAAAAATGAGATCATAATTGTAGTGAAAAGTGTGCTTCACGATTGAATCAAGACATTTTAACTGATCCATATTCTCATCTAAATAATGCAAAGTAGCGAAGAGGTGTTTCATAGTTGGATTCCCCTCTAAATTAATTGTTTTCCTTGTGTTTTAATGGTTACATGTTATTTCATGTGTTTCTATCACGTGTTTTCCTTTCTGTAGAATAGTAGAAGAAATTATTGTCTCCTGATGTTAGTTCGATTTCATTAGAAGCAAGAAATTTCTTGCAATTTCTACATGGTGTCAAATCTATGAAAGACTACATATAAAACCTGTTCTATATCTTCTCTCAAAGAAATTTCAATTTGTAGAGTTTTAGGTGTATATTCTCTTCCCCGTAGTAAAAATGTATTTCAATGAATTGAGGCTTGAGTATGCATTGGAGGTTACCTCAAATTTTCGTGCTTGGAAAGATAGGATGGAAGGTGTCTTGGATGACAATGGAGTATGGGAATTTATACAAAGAAATCTTCCAAAACCAAAAAAAGAAGATGCACAAGCACTTGCTTAGTGGAAGAAAGACACAACAAAAGGCAAGAGTATTTTGCTAGAGGGTGTAAAAGATCATGTGATTTTGACGTTGCATGGAAATGAGACTCCTTTTGCAAAGTGGAAATATCTCACATATATCTATTCTAGAGCAGCAATGATGTTAGGAAATTGGCATTGAGAGATAAACTTAGGAGCATTGAATGAAAAAAAATGAAACTATTCCTCAGTACATATCCATATTCACTCAAGTTCGAGATGAACTTGGAGGAGTAGGAGAAAAGATGAAAGCATCTAAACTTGTGATCTTAACACTCCTTGGCACTTCTTGGCCTTCGGAAATACTGACATAACTATCAGGATTCAGTTATTGGAAGAGAAAATCTATCATATTCGGAGAGAATTTGGGTTGATTTATTTTAGGAGGAGATCAGAAGAAACACTAGAGATGGTGTCACATCCAAATTTGAGGAGGAAGAATTTTTTTATCTAGAAAGCATATGAAAGAAATTCAAGGGAAGGAAGGCCCAAGGAAAGGTAGAATCCAACTAGAACCATGGCAAGAAGAAACACCTTAGAAAAATTAAATGTTTTCACTACCATGAATATGGACACTGTGAAACCAAGTGCCTGCACAGGAAATCCAGGAAGAAGCCCGAAGGAGGAGCAGGAGGTGATTCTCTCACATCACAATTTGAATTGGATTTGACTCTCATTGCATGCATGGAAAGTACAACATGAAGTAGTGTATGGTACTTGGAATAATTTTTCTCATTTCATATGACATGATTTAAGGAGTTCTTCAGTAGCTTAGAGGAGAAGGACCTACAATTATTGTAACAACCCTAGTGAAAATTCCATGTAATAAAGTTAAAAATAATAATGGCACTTGAAGGGACATTTATTCCAAGCTGAATGTTGGGGAAAAAATCCTAGTGGGTGCTCATTTTGGTTGATATGGCTAAGGAAATTGGCCAAGGAAAAGGAAAAGGATTTGGAAAGGAAAAATGGCATATTTTGCACATTGATTTATTAAAAGAATGGAAATTTGGAGAAAAGGGAGATGAAATGTCACAGGTTGCATGTGAGGAGGAAAATAATGGAAAATGAAGAAAATAAATGCCTCATTTATAAAAATGCCTATGATGATCAGTTGGTATCTTTGGTCAGTGCATATTTGGAGCTCTCTCCTTATTCTCTCTCTGTCTCTCCGTCTCACTCTTGGACACAAAGTTTATTGGATCATTTTGGCATTGGAGTAAGAAAGGCAAGAAAACAAGAAGAAGGAGGAAGTAAGAAAGGAGGATTAGAAATAAAGAAATTGCAACATGATTCTTCGTAGGTATTGATTTTCATATATGATTTCCTTGCTAGATCTGGAATGCATGGTATTGCATGTGGTTCTTTTCTGTCTTGGCATGGGTTTTTTCCAAGCATGACAATGTTTTCATCCTAGCCTTGCCATTTCCAAATAGCCATGGTGTTTTGGAGTTATCATGTCTTGGTTTAGCTAGATTTATGGATGGATTTGAAGTTGAGTGAGGTGGATATCTGAATGTTATGATATAGAACCGGTTCATGTGTTTCCTCGATTTAGGGCCTAGTAATCCAGGTTTATATTACGTTAAATCCTGAGAGGTGGTTTACCCTCCATTCAGGCCTAAGAATCCTAGGTTTGGGATATACGGTAAAGCCCAGAGAGTGTGTATTGGTTTAGGGCCTAGTGACCCCTAATTTTTATTATGGGTTGTGGTAAATCCTGAGAGACTAGGAGGCAGGAAAATTCCTCACTGTTTAGGAAGAGAGAATCGAGTGATATCCAACTTGTGTTGGCCTAGTGATCGGGTGTGGATCACGATAAAGCCTTATTTTTATTTGATGAGGGTGAGGTGGTTTAGCCTTTGGATGCCATAGTTGGTTCTTTCTGTTGGAATCCCACATTCATGCTTGGAATATGGCACAGGGGTGATTGGATGAAGAGAGATTTAGCTCAGTCAATCTATGATCGGGTGGAACGTGGAAGTCCCATATCTAGTTGGTTTTTAGATTCATTAATGAGAAACTTATTCATTTTTTAATTGATGTATAATTAGAATGGTTATTATTTGGATTCTATTGCTATTGCATCCATGATAATTCTATTGTTATTATGCTGGTTATAAGCATGTATTTTATTAGTGATGATGTATGGATCTATCCATTTTTTTAACCTGTAAATGAATGCATAATATATAAATGGCCAAATCAATTGTACTTCATCTACTGATGTAAGGGAGAAATGCTTCTTAGCAATTCTCAGATAAGTATGATACCCCTATGATTAATTTTGTTATTTATACATGTAGCTTTCATGTTTGTGACATGTTTGAAAAAATGTATTTCATGGCTAGGAGGGGTCTAGATGAGTTCTCAATGTTGTGATTGCTTTTGTATCATTGACATTTTGTTATCTATCACCTATAAAATTTTCATGAAGTTCTAGGTAGAGATTGGGTTTTGGACTTGAAAAGGTGGCTCAAATCCCGGGGACGCTGGCACATAACCAAGTAATTGGGGCCCTAGACGTTGTCTTGCATGGATAGGCTTGTAGCTATAGCCTCCTAGATGTTGGCTTGCAACCCTGTTCCTATGTCTATGGCTCAAAGAGGTAAAAAGGTCAGTGTGACATAGGGGTAAGAGGCCTGAATGGTTTTGCTACCTCCTAGGGGTGTTGATGTTTCCGTACAAGGTTTGTATGTGTGTTTTCCATCATTTCCACTTCCTTAAGGCCACATAAGAGGTTTAATATCATTATAGTAGCCTCTCATCACATGTTTACCCCAGTTGGATGATTACTTGGGTAGATGTGGAAAGAGGGTGTTATAGAGTGGTATCAAAGCATGGTTCAACCCTTGAACTGGATGAGAGATGTGTTGGTCATGATTTTCTATTGGTTTCATATGTATTTTTAATACTTATGGTGTATGTGTTTGTTGCATCCATGTTGTGTTGACCAGGGTGGCAGTGGTTTCACATGGGAGGACTGATGGTGTTGTCGTCAACATGTTGTTATGAGTATATAATTGATTATGTGTTGTTCATGCTTGTGTATTGTGCATGAAAAATTGCTTACATATTGTTACATGTTGAATGTGCATTGCTTGTTTATGCTCGGTCCCATTTGGTCATGCTTGTGTGTTGTCTGTGGATGCTTGATTGTGTAATGTCATATGTTGAACAAGCATTGGTTGTTCATGCTTGGTTACATGTTTCTTATGCTTGTGTATGATATGTGCTTGTGATTGTGTGTGGTCACGTTTGTATTGGTATGGTTACACATTAGGTCATGTTGTGTATTTGGTATGAGCATGCATTGATGACTAGACTCCAACTATAATGATGTGTATGCACTAGTATGCACTTCTTCAAAGCTTGTCAGATTTACAGAAACAAGGGACATTACAGATCAGTTATGGACATGTGGACATAAATAATGGGGCATATGGCATTAGGTCTCCTGGAAGATAAAAGTAAGATAGAGCTGATAGAGTGAGATATGGAAGGTTGTTGGATACTCTGGATAGGAGTTTCTTTATAATTTAATTGATGTTAAATTACTTCATAAATTATCGACCAAGACTTGTAAACTGATGAAGTGCAAATGCACTATTTGTGCTAGGACTTATTGTTAAGTGAATAATTTTCAAATTATATTAGGATGTTTCATGCACATGTTTTTATCTAAAACTTATTCAAAGAAAAAAGGTTATCACTCTTGCAAAAATAAATCACACTTGCAGAAATTAAATATTCAAACAAACTAAAATCAAACCTAAATATACTTCACATTTTGACAGGAAATGAAACAAATATTAATAACACACAAATGAAAATGAAAATCTTCTCGAGACAAGAAAATCAAAATTGAATCCTTACTAACATAAATGGAATTAAATTTTGATTTTGAATTCAAAATTTCACACTTGGAAGAATCGAATCTCACACTGTCACACTGTCATACTGATAAAACCTTGAAAACATTCTATTTCTGATTTTAATTTGAAATCAAATTAATTCTACTCTAATATATGGATGTGCATAAAAATCCTTTTCTTCATTCCTCATATGACAAATTGATCAAATCTATGAAATAAATCTCAAATAAACTTAACAACGAACTCTATATCTGTCATAAGCATCTACTGCAAATCGAAATTGAATTGAAAGATTAACTCTAATGCTAGAGAAATGAAACAATAAAATTGAGTTATTATTTAAAAATATAATTAAAATCTTACAGCTCTCAGGGGGGGCCTCTTGTGAGTTGTATGTATGCAACAATCATAGAGTCTACACACACATTTGAATGCAACACATAGGGAAAATAACAAGTTTGAATTAACATTGATCAAGAGTTCTTTAAAAAAATAACCAAGTCTGTCTTCATTGTGCCGAGAGGTAGATTTATAACCTCTTTCAAATAAATTTTTAGAGATTTACGAGCCTATCCTGCTATACATAGACTAAAAATAACATAATATAACATGGCATCGTGATTTTATCATCATTTTCTACGAGAGAAGTAAATTATGAGGAAAAGTATCTGCTCCATTAATTTCCTTGCTTGCCTGGTTTGCCTTCAGCTCCTTCTTTGTTGGTTGACTTCCACATTGACTTGGATTGTATGGCATCCTTATCATCTGGATCACAGAGATAAGCAAATATTGTTATGCTAGTTGTTAGCCACCTGTCCATACATTTCATTCTTCAGCTAGAGTTTCAGAACCCATATAACCTTTGATTAAGCTACAAATAAATGATTAGCTACATAATTGATGAAATTCAGTATCCTATGCAAATAATAATAAAGAAAAATGAAACTATGAGATAAATATGATGAAGTACCTACTTTTTCCAATAGCCTAGTAAATCGATGCTCAATTAGAATTATTAAGGTAAAAAAGAAGGATAATGGAAAGTACGAAGGTTGTGAAAAAGGGAGAATTTTGGTCTTCAACATTCCCCCACACAGAAGATATTGCCTTTCCTCATGCTCAAGATTTTGTAACCCTTCTCTATCACTGAGCTACCTTTGAGGCCAAAGAAAGAAAATCTAAATTAGTTCATTTTTCTTTTCTAGTACTCGTCGCCATCCTTAGTTTCTTCGTTAGGATCTTGTACTACAAACTTATGATTTTTCATATTTTCCTTGTACCATAAACCAAGATGTAGCCAGATGTTTTCATTTTGAGTTCTTTGGATTTCATTTTATACCTTTAGTGCTTCATGTTCCTGCTTCAAATATTTATTCAATACTTCCAACTCATAGATTTCTGCCTTAAGAGTGTCTTCATCTCTTAGTTTTTTTGGAGGATTGAAATGGAATTCTTCACCTAAAATTTATACTGAGTTTGAGGATGACTCAACAATTTTTCCTGTAGCTTTTCATTCCGGAGATTCTATATAGTCATAGATTTCTTTTTGGATAGGGTCAATTTATGGGGTTTTCCTAGTTGGACTTGCAATTGGTGATGGAACTCTTAGTTCCTCTTCTTCTTCTAAATCAATAGATCCTAAAGATTGTTCAGACTATTCATTGGTTGGCTTCTTGAGTCTTGCACTTATTATTAATTTAATTGGTGACTTTTCAGTAGTAAGGGGATGCTTTTTCTTAATAGTATTTCCTTTCTTTATTTCTCTCTTTGCTCTACCTTCATCTTTACTGCTGGATTGATTTATTTTTAACAATTTTCTACATAATATTTTCTAACACATTTGCAAGAGGTATTTCATCATCAAAATATTCATATTGTTGTGTTTCTTGTGCAGGTAATTTTTTTTTAGGGTTTCAGGGAAACTTTCTTCTACTCTTCCTTTTTTTAACACTAGGTTCATCCTATTCAACTTCCTTGAAATGATTTCTTATCAGAAAATTTTCCCAGTTATCCCATTTTCTTTTCAAATGAGCTTCAATTAAAATTTTCACTAAACCATGATGATATAAAGCATTGTCAATGAACTGTATTTTTATCTGAATGTTAGTAACCATTTTTCTTAAGCTACAAAGCATGAAGTATGACAAATTGATTTCATTACAATCAAGAAAATTCATCAATAAGTGAGCATGGTAAAATAACATATTTCTGAATCTACCATCACAGGTTATGAATTTATGAATAATTAATATAAAATTTCTCCATTTAGTCTTTAAGCTTGTGACTAGAATTCCTTTCTTGAAGACAGAGATATACATACCTGGGTGGAAGACCTCCCACTCTTTTTCTTTAATCTTTTGGTTCTTAAACCAACTCTCTTTGTTTCTTGGAAATCTAGTATCTTCTGCCATGAATGACTGTGTCAGAAATAATTTAACATCCCCAATATCAGCTTCTATACCATCATAAGCCCAAGCAAATTATTTCGTGACTTCTCTCACGTGCCCATCAAAATTTTCAAATAATTCCAACCACTGTGCTTGTTTCTATGCTTTTGATAGATCAAGACCCAATTTGATTTTTGTTTTGAAGGTATTTATTTGGAACTCAATAGGGAATACGACTTGTTTCCCATAAACAAGTTCATAAGGAGTATGTCCTATTATGTTTCTCCATGTCGTACGATATGCCCATAAAGCTTCTGGAAGACTTTCTGCCCAATCATTTCTATGCAGATGCATAATTTTAGTAAGAATTTCTTCAATTACTTTATTATTTGATTGAAATTGTCCATTTCCTTGAGGATGATATGGAGTTGATTTTCGATATTTGATTTTGTATTCCTACATTATCTTCTGCACCAACTTGGATGTAAATTGAGTACCTTGATCTGTCATAATTTCCATTGTAACACCAAAAATAGTGAATATACCCTAAAAAAGAAATAAACTACAACATTTTCAATAGAAAAAAGAAGCTATTTATCTTCTACCCATTTAGTGACATAATCTGTATAGACAAGAATGTACCTTTTTTGTCTTTATGGAGGATTAATTAGACCAAGAAAATCCAAAGCCCACTTTTCAAAAGGTTTAATAAGTAATTGAGGTTGTAGAGGCATCTCATATGAAGGAACACAATTTACCATCCTCTGAAAACTATCACATCTCTTAACATATTATTTGGCATCTTTGAAAAGAGAAGGCCAATAATATCCTAAGAGAAGGATTTTGTAAGAAATCCTTTTATCGGAAAAATGTAATCCATGCTTCATCGTGACAAGCCTTTAAGATTTCTGGTACTTCATCCTCTATGACACACCTTCAAATGATTAAATCAGGTCCTGTTTTGTACACTTCTTCATTTATACATGAATAAGATGCATTGGTTTGAATACATTTACTTTTCTGTCAAGGAGACAAATATGAAGGTAGCTTTCGTGTAGCCAAATAATTAACCATATCTTCAAACTAAGGAGATTTAATAGATACTTCAACAAGATATTCGTCACAAAAATCATCTTTTACAGGACTATCTCTATTATCATTTTGGATTCTAGATAGAAAATCAACAACTGTATTCTCCTTTCCAAACCTATCCAAAATAGTAATATTTAATTCTTGTAACAACAATAACCATATTTTAACTTTGCCATTAGTAATATATTTATTCCTTAGATATCTAATTGCAGAGTGATATGTGTGAAAAAAAGTTTCATAATCAGTGATATAATGTTGAAACTTATTAATAGCATGTACAATAGCTAAAAACTCCTTTTTTGTTATAGTATAATTCAACTCTGTAGGATTTATTTTTTTACTTGTATAATAAATGACATATGGATTCAAATATTTCTGTCCCAATACATCTCCTAAATTTGTATCTGAAGCATCAATTAAAATATGAAAAAGGAGGCTCTAATTTTGTCCTTTTAAGATAGATGCTTCAGAAATATTTTCTTTCAATGTTTCGAAATATTTTTGGCAATGAAAATTTCAAATGAATTCACAATATTTTGTAATCAATTTTAAAAGTGGAGAGGGTATATTGGTGAAGTTTTTTATAAATATTCTATAATAACCAGTAAAACCAATAAAACGTCTAACATCTTTTTGATAAGTAGAAACTGATAATTTGGAAATAAATTCTACTTTAGCTGCATCCCCTCTAATTCCATCTCGCGAAATGTGGTGGCCTAAAACAATTCCTTCATTAAACATTTTTCATGGCTTAAGGAGAGGTTTGTTTCTTGACATATAATTAGGACTTTTTCCAAATTTTCAAGAGCCTCCTTGAAATAGTTTCCATAGACCATAAAATCATCCATATAAACTTGCACACAATCATGGATTAAATCAAAAACATTGCCTAGAACTGCCCTCTGGAATTTTATTGGTGCATTGAATAATCCAAAAGTAAGTACTATGTAAGCATAAGCTCCCCATGGATAGGTGAAAGTTTTTTTGTCTTGATCTTCTGGAGCTACTTGGATTTTATTATATCCTCTATAACCATCTAAGAATGAAAAATACTTTTTCCCTGCCAATGTATGAAGGACTTGATCTATAAAGGGAAGTGTAAAATTATCTTTCAAGGTGGCTTTATTCAATTCCCTATAATTGATGCATGCTCTCCATTTTACATTTTTCTTTGAAACAATCACTAATGGTGACACCCATTGGCTATCAGATATTGGATAAATCAAATTCACATTTAACAACTTTTGCAACTACTCTTTAACAATTTCCCTTAGATTTGGATTCATCCTCTTCTGAGGTTGTTGACTTGGTATGTCATTTTCTTCAATATAGATATGATGCATACAGGTGTTAGGATCAATTCCTTTCATATTAGTGTTCCCACGTATAGGAAGATGAATGTTCTTGTAACATCTTTATCAATTCTTTCTTTTGAGATTCTTCCAAATTATTATTGATATTCAAAGTTTTCCCAAAAGAAATAATTTCCAAAATTTTCCATAGAATGCAAATCCATTTGATCAGATGACAAGTATTAACCATTACATTATTCTTGAAAAACTTGATCTCATTCACAATACGAGGAATAATCATTATTATTCATTAAACTTGAAATATTATATTCCTCATCTATTTGCAAAGTAGCAAATATTGGCTTTATATCAAATTCCTCACTATCATCATCTATCCAAAATTCACTTTCTAATTCTATTGTTTTTTTTGCTAGAGGGTATAGTGTGAAACATATGGCTTAAGAAACATGTGGCATGTTTCTTGTACTCCAACATCATGGTCAACAATCGTTTCTGCAAGAAACCTTCTGTAAGAACATATAACATGATCCTCAGAGGAAATATAATTTGAAATTCTAGTTAAAATATCATGATCAATTTCAGACCTTTTTTATGCTTTTGATGCATACTTAGCAATATATTTCAAGACAAAATACCAAGAAAACACTGGTTGGAAATCAACATTTGCACGCCACATTTGTACATTGAGCCTATCATCATTTCTTGCAGGGTCATTTTTTTTTCTTTCTCGATCATCTATGAAGTATCTTGATTCCTCAGAAAGACCACATGGAGCATTGTACTGACATGTTAGAATAGTTCCCTTTTTGCGCAAACAAGATTCTACGATACACTTTGTGTGCCATCTTTGGACACCGTTTAACAATTCTTCATAATCATTATGAGGATTTCAAGAGAAAATATGATCAGTATTCAATAGGAAATGGTCATCATTAAGGCTTCTCGAAACCATTATGTTGCGACAATGTATGTCACATGGATTCCATGCATTTAGATAATTGTAAAATAATCTCATTGCAATTTGTACATCAGAAGCATTTGACCAATCAAGTATTTCCATGTTAGGAGTGCCTTGAAACCATAGGAAAACATGGATATGTGCTGAACCTCTATGCTTCCACTCATATCTGAAGAAAGTGAATATACAATTACTACAAAAAATACAAATAGTACCATAATAAAAAATGACAATGAATAGAAAATAAATTCAACAACACAAACCTGTACCAAAGGTATTTTTCCTTAAGATATTTTTGGATAAATTCCTCATGAAATATATTGAATCTATGGTGCATAAATATGGAAAAAGTATGAGGTTACTAGATAACATTCTCAATTTTGTACAAAGCTCATTTAAAGAATGAGAATGTGAATGTACAGGCATGAGGTTATGCAACTATGGCCAGTTTGTGTCTGCTACACTCAAAGTAAAAAAAAAATATGGACATCCCAACTGAGTAATCATGTCAGTCGATTCAGCCTGACATTTAGTGCAATATGCCCTTGTACCTCTCAGAGAATAACCAAACTGCATAAGATGCTCAACCAAATTATTATCTAGTAAATCATAAAGTTGGTGGCATAAGTCTTCAATTGTTGTCAGTGAGTTATCATGTAAATGTTTCTTCACAAAAACTGTAGCAATTGCTTGACTCCAATGTTGCATTATCATGTTCAATAGGTAATATCTAAAGTGAGGATGGCTTCCAAACCTCTGATCATAGTATCTAAGAAGATGCAATGCATACTCATGAAGTTCAAAACTACAAATACGTGGTTGCAACCAATGAACATCACCAATGGGGAACAATGTTAGGAATTCCATATATAATAAATCCTCAGTATTATATTCATTCACTAGTTGCAAGTTTTAACACTGTACATAAATGATCTACAAACAAATTCTTAAAGTAAAAAAATAAACAATAGCGAGAGCATAAAACATGAAACAAACATACACAGAGATTTTTCCACCGGATCTCAAAACCGGGACTACTAGCTTGATTTTTCATTATATTCCTTTTAGTGCTACAACACATATTTATACATGCCGAAGAATTCACAAAACCCAATCCATTAACCCTAGATTAGAACATAACCGTAGTTTCCTTAATCGGATCTACAAAATACCAGGGGACGAAAACCATCATGCCCCAAAACCATGTGCAAACCCATGCAAAAAACCATAGGTGGGTCCACCCATCGAAAAATAGGGTCCAATTTTTTTTTCCTGGGGCGCTTCCGCCCCCCCTATGAACCCCCCACTATGCCCAGTGCAACAAACAAGGGGGGCTATCGCCCCCCTGTCACCCCCCCCTCCCGCATGCGAATAATAGTGGAAATAATATAACACATACCCAACACTGGAGCGGTTCCAATATTAGGAAAATCCATTTCTTGAACATGTGAAGAATCAACATTATCAAGAAATGCTTTAATTTCTTCCACTTCTCTCTATTCATTAGGTAGGTGAGAAAAAAAAGAAGAAGGATGAGAGGGAAAATGCTTAGCAGGAAACCCTTCATTATTAATTGCATTGATATCAGATACTTCAATATCACAATCAACAAATTTTATCCTGGATGAGACATATGTTGATATTTTAGGCATAGCATTCACCGAATCATAGTGAATTACAACATCTCGATAATATTGATCACGTTCAATTTTGAAAACCAATACAACCATAAATCAATATTCTTTTACATGAAATTCATAATAATTATACTGAGTGACATGTCTCCTCACAATTATAAATTCAAAATATTCAACATGTCGGGGAAGACTTTGTGAAATTGTAGAAATAGCTTGAGGAAAGCTAATTTTTTGGCCGCTATAATTATATTTCCCACATCAAGCATCTATCACTTGCAAAATGGGATTCACGCATGCTATTAGAATTTTTTCAACTTGAGTAAGAACTCTTAAGATATGAGGTTTCTCACCAGGATCCATGTTATTATATCGACAAAAATGATGGGCACCTCTTTCATTCTTACATTGTCTACAAACGAGTCCTTCAGAATCTCTGAAAACTTGGAATCCAGGATATTATTCTTGGTAGATGTGGCACATTTGGACAACTGACAAGCTATCTATATTTTCTCCAAATCTTTTATGAATTGCAATCATGTTTTCATCAAAATGAATATGATCTGTATCGGTCGGACCATGTGGAGAACAATGTGAAAGAGTAAAATTTCTTCTAAAATTCTCTTGATTTTCAACACCATGAGATTCCCTTCCCAAATTTGAAACATGTGGAATGGATCTATGACAGGGCCTTTCCAATTTATGGTCTACATTTCTGGAAAATAAGAGGATGATAAGGTGCCTTTAACATAAAATCTTTTAAAATTTAATTTTCGACTAATTATAAATGAAAAATTGAAAAAAAACATCAAATGCATTAAATATTTACATTTGTTTGGTGATTTGGATGAAGGCTATGAGACGGTTTCTCTTCACTTCTAACATCAGTGGATGAAGCATTTGGGGAGTTAGTTTTTATGAATCTATTCAAATGAGTTATTTAATGCTTCAACAAAATAAAATTGATTATAAAACTAAATTTCCAACCAATAAAGATTCAAAAATGGAAAACAAATCAAATACATTGAACAATACATTAGTTTGACAATTTGATGTTTTTGATTCCATTTCTCCAACCTCCTCAGATGAAATCATGTTTTTTCCATAGAAGGTTGTAAAATACAATGTACAACTAACAATAAATGAAAAAATGAGGATATATGGCATTCAACATTTACATTAGTTTGGCAATCTGGATGAACGCTATGAGATGGTTCCTCTTCACTTCTAACATCAATATATGGAGCATATATGGATTTAATTTGTATGCCTCTATTGAAAAAAGTTGTGTCATGTTTGAAGAAAATAAAGTATGCAATAAAATCCAATGTCCAACCTACTAAAAATTCAAAAAATGAAAAATAAAATCAAATATATTTAACATTTACATTAGTTTTCCAATTTGATTGTCGAGGAGAATGTATTGGAAGGCTATGAAATGCTTCATATTCAATTCTCATATTAGTATATGGAACAATTTGGGAGTTAATTTCTATACCTCTATTAAAATGAGGTGTATCCTATTCCAAGAGAGAAAAAGTTTAGTAAAAAAAAATTGTAAATATAGGAATGTAATAAAAAAACCACTATTGCTGATCCAGGTGGATATTGGTGGCCACCTACCTATTCCATTTGAACCACCACCATCATTTCATTCAGTTTTTAAGTTGCAACACAACTTACTATTTTTAGAAGTTTTTCGGGTCCTGAACTTCTAGAGCCGTTTTGAGGTCCTAAACGACGTTTTTTGGGAAACCTGGGAGCAACATGGGTTCATGGACCATGTTCCCCACATCGAAAGTTGTACTCCCTGGATAGATCTTTCTAATGAGCTATTGCATGCGTCAAACGAAGATTAGATGCCAAAGTACATCCTGGGGAAGTTGAAACACCATTTTACCCAAATGGGACCCACAATTTTGGCGCTTCATCTCCTAGAGTTAGGTTTTTTGACATTTCAGTTATTCCATTGTTTCTCAATAATAAATAGGCCCTCGAGCCTCATTGTAACACAGTTCAGAGGTCTGTAGCCACCACATCTCTTCTCAGAGATTCGCTACCAACACCCTAGCTATTTTATTTCCATTATGTTTGTAAGAATTTTTGTTATTTGATATTAATGAAATGAAGCCTTATTTCCACTGCATCTCTATGTTTATGGTTATTTCTATATTCTGTTGCGTTCCTGCATAAAATCCAGATCAATTGCAACAAACATAAAAATATCATTGTGTTACCTCCATTGTTCCACGCAAAATGCTATTAGGGATGATTGATTCTCTTGGTGGGACAACATTATTTTGAGAAGGGGGATTTGAAAATCTGATGTTTCAAGAAACTGGCTCCAAATTATCAAACAAATGGCCAATCAAACTATCATCCAAATCATCACATACAATGTCATCATTACCTCCACCATGGATGTTTTGCAACCTTTAGCCTTCCTCGAAATACGTAATTATAGAGACAAAAGGGCCAGGGTGAAAATTTGTATCCATGTTATCGATATGATGTTCTCCCCGATTGTGGTATGTTCCCCCAATATTATGAACATTTTCAGGAGAGCATCGAACAACAAAATTATGCTGACAAGGAGCATATTCTGATAATGAACTATGAATGGGAAATGTTCTTCCCATGATATCATCCATAGTACAATACTTACGAGGAATCATAAAATCATTTGGAAGAGTGGTTTCACTCCTTCTTCTATGATATGTAGCTCTCCTATGCTAATTTACTGTGTCCTTGTTCTGTCGATATCGTAAATGATGACTTTCAGTAGACCTGTCACGTGATGCTAGTGATATATTACATTTCTTGTACACTTGCTTGTGCCTTCAGATGACATTTCTACAATGAATAATAGAATATTTATTATGGAACCATAAACATGGAACATATAATATATCCAATATAAATAAATATAGAAGAATGAAAAAGGAATTTTTTTTTTTTTTTTACAACCATATAAAAACATTAAAAGAAAATATGGCCTTTTTCCAACCATATAAACTTATGAAAATGTAAAATGATTTTTCCAAATGGCTAAAACAAAACAAAACTAAATTTTCATGTTTCATATTAGAATCATAATGGGAAACCCATATAACTGGAACAAAATACTATAAGAATTATATGACTTGGAAGTGTATCTAAATATTTGGAACTATATACCATCAAAATAAAAATGTAAATTTTAAAATGCACATGAAGATATAACATTGTTTGAGAACCAATGAGAAAAAACTGATACAAATACCATGTATAAAATAACTCATAGTAATTATAATTATAAAAACAAATAAAAATGCATAACATCCAAAAACATTCAAATGAAATTAAAAGAACTAAAGGGGACACAATAAGAAATATTTTCCAGCAAATTGCAATGGGATTAAATATACAACATCCGATACATACACATATATAAGAAATTTCAACAGAATCCATATAAATATCCATACATCTATTGATTAGTTGAATTATCAATATTTGTTAGAAAACGTAGGTGAGTCATCATGTCATATGATAGGGAAGGAACTTCACTGCAGTTGAACATAAGAACCAGACCGTAGACTGTTCAAAATGGAAGATAACCAAGACATATTCTATTTATATATGTAGAAATTTCTTCCAAAAACTTCCAAGTGAAGCCCCATTCATCCTCAAAGTAGTCAATTCTTCATTCAACATAGGTGACCAAATTGGAAATTATCTATTTCTTCAATTGACCATATAGAAGTGGATTCATCATTGACAAGGCATATCGATTGATTCCAATATTTATAATGTCATACACTGTTGTAGGTGATTGGAAAAAATGAAAAAAACCAGTAATATTTTATTACATCAAATTGGTAGATTGTATACCCATATGGAGGATAATATTCATACTCCTTGTCTAGATAGACCCAAAATAATTTACTTTTATAAAACACTCCATTATGAGTAGGTGAAGTTCCACCAAATGGAAGATCAACCCTTCGCCAAACCCTATCAAGACTACTGTAAACATAAAATTTAGACTACTATCTATCACAGATATGTTTTAGAACAACCCAGACATATTTTTTTCTACCTACATTTTCCAAAACAAAAATAATCCCTAATCTCTAATTTGTATTGACCAAATTTTTTTAAAGGCCTTTGTAAACAAATTCATTACAAAATAATTGTGTGAATGGGAGCATTTTGTTGGTAAGAATAAAACTACCAATGGTCCAACAATAGACTCTACTGTGTATCTTCAATCTATGAATCAAAAATGAAAATGTGATATGTGCCCATTCTGATTAAGGTATACAACAACAAAATAACTATCTTCATTATTGAGGAAAGGAACAATAAATCGAAACTCATTAATAGAGATATGCTTGCAATGTAATAAGAAATAAGGGTTTTGCAAAACATTCTTCCATTTCTTACAAACAGTGCTAAACTTTATCATAGCCGATAAAGGGAGCCAGAGGTAGACGATTTCAAGAATTTCAAATGGAAGACAACTCCAAATAGCTAGATCCTTGATCAAACAAGGAAATCACCTAACATAAAAGAATACACCTGATATCAACAAAAAAAATTTTAATTGATGTTGAATAGAATTAAAAGTAACATACCTAAGCAATTTTCCATTTAAAAATATAGTAAAATTCACATATACATATTGTATAAAGTCATGAGCCATAAGAACATTATTACAATAGTGAAAAAGAACTCGCAATTTTATAAACCTAATATTAACAATCCAATATTAGTAATGTTAATAAATCTTATTTTATGTCTCTATTAATGTCTATGTTTAATATTGATGTTAATGTTTGATGTTCAATATAAATATTAAAATAAAACCATTTTTTATAAACACTTAATCAAGTAGAAGCTTCACGTTATAAAATAACCAATGCTACTTGAACCAAATGATATAAAATACCATTTTTTTTAATTCTAATGTCATTGAACCTAATGTTTGAGATAATGCCTCATTTATGATGCATACTAAAGATTAGGGATTGGTTTGGTTTGTTGGAGGATGTTGAGAGATTCTCTCAACTTCTCCCTCCAAGAGTGGAATTAGTTGGATCTCAACAGCACTATAAAAATTGTGATATATTCATTTGATTATAATATAGAAAATAATTATTGTGTGTTATTCCTGTGTTCAATGGATGCCCTCTCCAATTTCTAATATGGTATCGGAGCCTAGCTGCGCTTAATCCCTCACGGGAGTGCCCAGGAAGATGAAATAGTTTGAGAGAGGCTCTCTGTACGTAGATTAGAAGTGTTGAATTATTTTTTTTGTAAGAATGTGTGTGTTCATTTTTTACCAGTAGGTCTACCTACGGTGAAAACAGAAAAGGAGGCCTGCGATTGTAGAGTTTCGGCGGTCGAAATTGGCGTCATTCATATCTGCTACAAGATTCGAACTCTGAAACAACAATTGCCAAAATAGATGAGAGATTCCAAGTAGTTCCAGAAGTGTGTGTTGCTGCCAGCTGGGATAATTGAGATGGGTGGAGGCGTGACATGATTTCTCTGTCAATAGCTGCCTTGAAGAAGCTGCATTTGCTGTTGGGTTTTTCGCTTCATGTGAATCAGTACACCAACTGCGAATCGCTCTGAAGGTATGATATTCTAGTGTTACATTTTCAGATTCAGTTCATCACTAATCATCAAGGCCATGCCCCGATTTTCCAATGAGTGGTGGTCATCCACAGCGATGCTCTGCGAATGTATCGAGTCCACATGGGTGCCGGGAATGAGGTCCTGTGAAAGAGTTTCCGTTTTCCGACGGATACATTTCTGTCGAGACAGAGGTTGGTCCACGGATCAAATCTCATTAGAAATGCGGTGGAAACAGACTTCTTGTCTGGCGATTACAAGGTTTTGTTAACTGACTAGGACCTGGTGCTCATTTTGGAGCCTTCAAGGATTTTGTATGAGTCATGCCAATTCTATATTGCAGAAAAATAATGAGGATCATTGATTGTTATTCCTTACTCAACCTGCCTCCTTCACGTGACATTGCTTGAATTTTTGGCATTAAATTCATATTCTTTGAACAAATAGCCATGGCATTATATTTTAATTTGGGCAAGCAATTGGAATTTTGCTGGAAAGGATGAAGACGATACAAAGAGAAGCATTGAGATGGAATAGATTTATTATTATTCTTCTGCTGGTATGTAGAGGAGTGTGCTATGGATAGAATATTGGGGATTCTATTGAGTCTGGTTTCACGGCTTCCTCAACTAGAAGGACAGATGAGGAAGGTGCTATAGAACCACCTGTGGCATGCCTATACTGACAAAAAAATTGAAGTTGCCTGTGCATTTGTTAGATATATTTTATGTCAAATTTGTTATTTTTATATTGTTTTAAGGTGTAGTGAAAAACAAATTATTGAACAAATTAGCATTATTTAAATTAGTCGTTCTCGACGTTCTTCGGTGCCGAGAGAACAATTGGCTAATTTGATTGTGTGAATTTGTTATATGCTGATGGGTCTTGTTGTGCTTCGGGCTTCAAGAGCATCGGTTACAGGTTATACAATGAGATCCTTGTGTGTAAAGGTCACTTTGTAGGATTGATCGCTGATCATATTCAGTACCTAGAATATTTTCCTAGAGACTGTTGAAATTTATTATCCGGGGTTATTTCATAGATGGAAATATTTCAATAGGATAGTTCAGTGTCGAGACTCTTCTTCGGGGGTGTTAAGAATCTTTGATCTTACAAATTCAACATTCCTGGTCAGAAACAAATGTATTTTAAATGGGTTGAATGGTAGCTCGAAAATGGTGGAGAAAAGAGCGTTGTCTATGAGATCTCAGAGTGGGTACAAATGTTAATGAAGACCAGGGAAGACAAATGTTTGTATTAAATTAGTGTGTTCTCCATTTTTGTAATGTAGGCATTAAGGGGGGGTGTTTGAGATAATGCCTCATTTATGATGCATACTAAAGATTAGGGATTGGTTTGGTTTGTTGGAGGATGTTGAGAGATTCTCTCAACTTCTCCCTCCAAGAGTGGAATTAGTTGGATCTCAGCAGCACTATAAAAATTGTGATATATTCGTTTGATTATAATATAGAAAATAATTATTGTGTGTTATTCCTGTGTTCAATGGATGCTCTCTCCAATTTCTAATACCTAAAAAAAATCTAAATTTAAATTCTAATGTCAATGAACCTAAACAAACCTAAAGTTATCAATCCTATTTTTTAATAACAATGTTTAATAACAATGTTCACATTAATGTATAAATGGAAAATTCACTTGTATATAAATATATATGTTTAACATTAACATCTATATTTATTATTACTATTACTATTAATTAACATTAAAAGAGATATTGATATTTAATATTTAATATTAATATTAATAATTTCTTTATTAATTTAAAATATTTATATTTATTATTATTGTTAATATCAGTCTATATTATTAAACTATTAATGTTAATATCAATCAATATTAATTTTAATAATATTAATATTAATTTTAAATAATTAATGTTAGTAATATAAATATAAATATAAATATTAATAATATGAATATGAATATTATTAATATTAATATTAATATTAGTATTAACAAAAAAATATTAGTAATAATCATCAAAATATTTATAATAGTAATAATATTAATATTAATAATTTTTATGTCAATTTTAAACATTTATGTTTATCAATGTTCATTAATATTAATAAAAGCATAAATATTGAACTTTTTATAGAGTTGACACGAGTAAATTAAAAAACTAAATTAAATTCACAAACAATTAAAAATATATAATTTATACAATTTGGCCAAATATATAATTGATATAATCTATCTATTAAATTTATGGATATATATATGGCTTTTTTTGATAAAATATTCAGATCATTGATATATTTCCATGCATTATTATCTATATTTTAATTATTTTTGGAAGAAATTTATTTTCAAATATAAGAGTTGTCGTTGGAATCTTAGGAGCCTATAATTAAAATATATTCTCATTGGAATCTCAGGAGCCAATATCTATTTTAACTCAAGGTTTACCAATTAAGAGAGATAAGATATTTGATCTTTTTGTGCACTCTTAATAAATTGATGTTCTTAATTAATTAGACAAAGAAATTAATAATTTATAATAGTAATGTAATATAATATAGTAATAATAAATTTATATAAGGGTAAAAATATAAATTTGAGTGATTAAAATTCCAAAATAAAATAAAAGTAAAGATTTTTCAAATTAAAAATTTAAATAAAATTTTATCGTGGAGTCTTCTAGATAGTTTAATTCGTCATTGTCTTGTTATAAATTAATATAAATCACTAGAATTGGGTCAAACCCACAAAAAAATAAAATAAAAAAATATGCATTATTTAATGTATTGCTTAAGGTATGTGGAAAGATAACATTTAAATACTTTTTAACCATTATTAACTTGTAAATAGATTTTGTTACAATATCATGTACCAATGCAGTGGTAACCACTTTTAACATTTTCCAATTATATCTAAAAAGGAAAAAAACTTATAAGTACTTTAAACATATATTTAAACTCCATACATAAAATTTATACAATTATTAATATTTATTATTGTATATTAATATAAAACTGTATGATATATATCTTTTACTTATATATTTAGGGTTGCACACTAATACACTTATATCTTTTAATTATATATTTACTATATATAACATTAAAATATATATATTTTTAACATATATATATATTCTTTAACATATATATATATATATATATATATATATATATATATATATATATATATATATATATATATATATATATATATATATATATATATATATATAATGTTAAAGAAAATATATATGTGTGTGTGTGTGTGTGTGTGTGTGTTAAAGAAAAAAATGTTAAATATATATATATATATATATATATATATATATAATGTTAAAACTGTTAAAAGTGGTTACCTCATATATGAAGTTGAGATTACATGTTAAAATATTTTTGAAAATCATAAAGTTTAAAAAATTTACTCATATATCATCTTTATTACTTCTAATTACTTTACTTTTCTATTTAGCTAATATTCTATTGTTATTTTAAGAGAAATTTACTGGAATATACTCTTGTCACTGCTCAATAAACAAAATAAAGATTCACATAAAAAAATCATGACAATCTTCATGAGATCAACAATTTTTTTTAAGAAAATTGAAATCACTAATAAAAATAAAGATTCAGATAAAGAGCATGACAATCTTCATGAGATCAAAAAAATAAAATTTAAATCACTAATCAAAATAAAGATTCAGATAAAGAGCATGAAAATCTTCCTGAGATGAACAAAATAAAATTTAAATCACTAATCTAACCACACACTCTTTTATCCAACATTTAAAAAATAACTAAAGCCAAAATTCAATATAGTTGAAAGAAAAATAAAATGGAACTTTAAACATTGAATGAAAATTTCTAAATAAGAACATTGAAATTATAATTTTCTTGGTTACACAGTTTAAGATTTGGGGTGTAAAACTTCTTTTCAAAAATTCTTCTAAACCTTTTGTTGTAGATAAAATATCACACTGCAAACTATAATCAAATTCTATATTATGAATCAAGGAAATTACACACATATATATATACAAGCAATAGTCTCAAGATAGGAATTCTATCTTGGACGTACAGTAATGTGGTTGAGAGATTCTCTCAACCACACACTAAACTAGGAGAAACTATATTCTAGCTACTTCCTATTATGTAGGAACAAACTCCTCAAATGGAGAATTACAACCATAGACAAGTAGGAATTAAATATTTCTAACTGTTGTTGATAACCTTGAATATATGTAAATAATTCTTTTTTGAATAGTTAAAGGTTTCATTTTTTTATTTTCGATAGAATTTACAAATTTGATTAAGCTTAGGAACAAAATTGATTCCAAATTCAACTCTTCCCATAATATTTGAAAATGTGTACACCTCATGAATAATATTTTCATGAGGTGTGAAAACTCAATTAATTAAAATTCATTGATATATCGTATGAAATATAGTAGTTGGGTATTGAGATATAAAACTGTTGAACTAATCAGTCTCAATTGAACCATGGATAGTCTTGATTATAATTTGTGGATTGAGTTCAGACTATCTAATGATGAACTGTTGAGTTACATAGTTGGAAGTCTTGTTGTCTCACTAATGCAATTGCAACTGTATTGGATGGACTGTAGAATTATATTGTGAGCGATAATTGCAGTATTGATTATCACAATTTATATATTATCGTAATCTGGTGGCATATTGTATATGGTTTACTTCCACAGTATGGCTCCCAGTTTCACGAAGATAATTTCCGGCCTAGTTCTGTCCACCTCTAAGAGTCAAGCTCCTGCCTATATTGTCAGTGAAGTCCCAGCTCCCATTGTGCAGGTGGTCAAGGCCTCACTCGATGAGGCCTTGAAGTTTTCTGAAAGTGCCTTAATCTGCCGGTTTAATGGTTTTTGGCTGCGGCTAAAAACTCTCCATAGTTGGATCTCGGAGGTATGGAAAGCAGACAATTCATTTTAGATTCTGGCCCTTGGTTTTGGGAAAACTTAGGCCTATTCATGAAGCCATGGAACCCATCATTCGATCCCTCAACAATAGTCATAACCTCAACACTAGTTTGGGTCAGATTACCAAACCTACCTTTGCATCTCTGGAAGCTCTCCTTGCTAAAAGCCATTGGAAATGCAATTGGGAAATTTAACTGTAGGTGCCCAGAAACAAAGGAATATGGCAGAACCACCTATGCACGCTTCTGTGTAGAAATGGACTTTAGCGCCAGATTTACAGCTGAAATAATCCCAACAAGCAAAGACTATGTATGGAACCAGAAACTCGACTATGAAAGTGTCCTCTTCAGATGTCGATCTTGCTTTGAGACATGCCATCTAGCCAAAAATTGCCCAAAAATATACCAGAAAAATTTTACTAGAAAGAATCAACATAGATATACATGGTGGGAAGGAGCACAAAAGGAACATTACACTATCAACAAGGAAGAATAATCTCTAGAAAAATCTGAATCGCAAGAAATCAGGAAAGAAAGAAACAACCCTCAAGACAAGTAAGGGGGAAGCCCCGTCCAACAACAAAAAAATGAACTCAACAGCCCCTCAAGCGTCAACAATTATGAGGATTCGAATACTGCGCAAAATAAATCTTCAATTAGCAGCAAAGCAGATCTCCTAGATCCCAAAGATAAGACACCAGTGTCCCAAGAATCAGAAGAGATGAAGGAGGGGCAATATAAAAGAAGTTGGAAGATGGTAGAGAAGAAAAAGAAAGCTACAATACCAATCTCGCCAATAAATACTAGAAGCCAAACAATTAAGAAGTAAGAAAATTATAGGTCCGATAGACCAAAGCTTGGTCTGAGTGGACGTTAACCATCATCATCATCATCATCATCATCATAAATGAGCCTTCTCTCGAGTAAAGAACATTATCTACAAATTTCACAATTTAAATATATTAAATATTAAAGTGACATATTCCTCTTTACAAATATAAAGAATAGACTTACCATTCATTCTTATTAAATCATCTCCATGTTAGATTTTTGCAAGTACATGAGTATTTAGGAGATACAGGTTTGCAAATTCAATGGCATTACAAAAATATTTTAATCAGTTGGTTATGGGCGAAGTTCCAGATAGTTGACTTCATAGAATTTAACTAATTTATATTTTTTTAATATAGATTTCCATGGTTAAAATTTTTACTAAATATATAATCTAAAAAAAACTATATACAAATTTTACAATTTTTTTTTTTAGAAAGAAAAAAACGCTGATTTATATTATAAATATAAAAATTACATAGTCCAATAATCTCAGCTGTGAATGACTCTCAGCGAGAAGATCACCATCAAGTGCCCAGTTGAAAATGCTCCTTAGCAAGTTGAAGCAAAAACGATTAGTTGGGCAGCCACATAACCGAGACAGATTGTTCCCGTACTTATAAAACTATCAAGAATTATCAAAATGAGGAGTGCAGAAAAGATAGGATTCATCCAATTACATCTTCAGAGGTGAATAATGAGATTAGAAAAGATGCCATCTTAAAAACCACTATAAGGATTGTACTAATAAATAAAAGTTGGTTCACTTGAGCAGGCAAATTATGTTGACAAAAAATATCAAGAATAACAAGCCTGGTTGATTATGATTGAGCAGCAGCCCGAGTGCTTCGACTGCGTTTGGAAATTTAATGAACTCAGGCTTGCCAGAAGATGAACTCCCGCTCGCTTGGTAAAAGTGTACTCGCTCGCTTGAAGTTTGATCACGCTCGCTTGATTTTATGAACATGCTTGCTTGATATCAGTGTTCACACTCGCTTGAAGAGTCAATCTCTCTCGCTTGATGCATATGGGAAGGCTCGCTATATAATTATAAGCCGTGCTCATATAAATGAAGCTAAATGATTGGAGCTGGAAAAAGGAGTAGTAATAGGAACATCATATCCCTGTAAACCAAATCAAAATGTCGTAAACCTGTCGACAAGATTGAAAAGTAAAAAATGGATCCAATAGCTGAAGGCCTGGAGTCAAGGAAGAGGAATAGAATACTCAGCAATCTGTCTTCCATCAGTAAAATGAGAGACTTTCATAGATCCGAATTCAGCCAAAAGTCCCTTTTTGGAGAGCCGATCTGCCCGGGTATTGTTTTCACGAAAATTATGATTAATGGATGGACAGTTCAATCTATGCCATAATCTCTGAATCCTATCAATCCATCCTAATAGAAGCTGATTATGCATGTGAAAACTATTGTTAATCTAACCAATGACCAGCTAAGAATCCCCATAAATGCTAACCACTTGGATTTGTAGATCAACAACAATAAGAAGGCCCCCCCAAAGCGCCATAATTTCAGCCTTGTTGTTAGTACCTGGCCCTCCATTCCAATAGATGTGTATATGCTCCTGATCAGATATTTTGATCCAGGCACCACAACCAATAATACCGTCAGCTGAAGCACCGTCAAAATATATGGCAGGTATGGCTATTTCATGTGGTCTAATATGATGAGAGGCATCAGAAATATTATTCAATATGGAAGGGCTGTCATCTATCCAAGATTTAATAGCCAAATATACCCGCTGGATCTGAAAAGATTTTTGTTCAAAAATCATATGATTCCTCGCAATCCAAACTTCCCATATAAAGTAAAAGGGTAAAGATCTGTAATTGCTGTTCAGTTTGTCCCAGTCCTTTGCAACGGTTATGAAGTCCACCGGACACCAGGATGGATTCAATATGAAAGAACTAAACAGTTTCCAGAGTCTAGTAACAGTGGGGCATTGATAGAAATGATGAGCTATAGATTCCTCTACTGAAAAACATAGAACACATTGACTGGGACCATGGAAACCTCTCTTTATGAGATTATCCCATGTGAGTGCTTTCCCACGCCACACCAGCCAGCCAAATAGAACTAATTTCGTAGGAATTTTCCTTTTCCAGAAAGGAAGGAAATTTTTTGGCATTTGCGCTTGTTGAGAAGAATGAATGATATCGCTGTAAACCTCCTTGACTATAACGATATTGTTTCTGAGAGGGCCATTCCATATTAATTGGTCTCCACCCGGAGCATAACACAGGCCAGCGCAACGCAGTGTGTCCCGGAGCATATCCCATTCATCAGCATCGGGTCCATTTATACCAAGTTGCTCAGAAGATTTGAATATAGGAGCGCCATATGACCAGTAATATATTACCTATGAATAATAGAATATGCCTCGAAGAGACAGAGCGTGTATAAGGCGATGGGACGGAGCTGATTGTGGGGGCAGTGGGAGAAAATTTGATGCACCTATAGGAATTCTGCTCCCATCGCGAAAGTGCCAGCATAATTGGGGAGTAATGAGAGTCACAATCATTTTGAAACTGCGCCATATACAAGAGATGATGCGAGGGAATGAAAAATCATTACAACTGATCAACTGTAGAGCATCACCATTGAAATATTTAGCCCTATTGACTTTATTCCATATGCCTGTACTTTTAATTTCCCGCCAAAAGGACTTGATAAGTAAGGCTCGGTTGAAATTGCGAGTATAGAGGATACCCCATCCATAAATATAATTTAAATATATTAAATATTAAAGTGACATATCCCTCTCTACAAGTTTTATAGATCATATCATTCATTCTTATAAAATCATCTCCATGTTCGATTTTTGCAAATAGGTGAGTATTCAGGAGATACACGTTTGCAAATTTCATGGCATTACAAAATACTCTTAATTTGTTGAACACGTTGGGAGGATTGAGGACTGGGTTATTGGCGAAGTTCCAGAATGATGCAATTGTTATATTTTATAGTTTTTTTTTTTAATAATTTTAGAGATGTTTGATTTTTACAAGTTTTTTTGGTCCAATTGCGCAAAAACTAAGTATGCTTGCTCCAGACTCCAGACACGATTCTTTAGTTGAAAAGAAACAAAGTCTTAGGAGAATTACATTGAACATGATTATTATTTTTTGTAAAATAGTATAAGTTTAAGATCCTCGCACTGCGACATTGATTTTATTTTGATGGCAGCTATGGCTTCAATTTTGACCCATTGGCCTTGGTTTATAGAATTGTTTTAAAAATAATTGAAATTAGTGTTTATTCATTTTTGTTTATTGTTTTTTTTACTGAAAATGAATAAAGTGTTCACTTAAAAATATTGAAAGTTTTAATTCCATTTAATACAATTTTTTTCAACTATTTTCTTTTCATTATAAATTTATTTAAAAATTTAAGCCTTGGAAATCTACATTCCAAAAAAGTAGAAATTAGTTAAATCCTATGAATTCAACTACTTTTAGAAGTTAAATCGTTGTTACTCACTAACTGGAGAATTAATTTGATTTAGTTGCAAGCTGTGTTTCTATGGGGAGGAGCTTTGGCAAGCTTACTAGGCATATAAATCTCGCATGATCCATAATTTTTTCAAAAAATGTTTACTGGTTGAAATTTCTCCACACCATTTTTCTGCGCAAAGAAACTGGAAACTGAACCCTCTAAAAACTCTCTAAGGGTAGTGAAGCTCTACAAACCTACTAACAAAAATGAATTTATTAAAACTTAGTAATATAAAAAATCTAATTAAATTAATCAAAAATAAAATATATAATCAAACAAATATACAATGAAAAACCAATCATACTTGAATGCCAAATTGAAGAAGGAGAATCTTCTCTTTTTGAGAAAGTGTTCAAATTCTCTTCAGAAAGCTACATATATGGTTTTCTACAAAGCTATTTTTGGGGATGTTGAAGAACATGGTGTTTCAAATATATATAATATTAATTGAAATGTAACTAGAAATTGCACCACATGTTGCAAAAGAAACGCCTTAAGGAAATAGCATAGGAAAGAGTAGCCTAGAAGAAATAAGATGTTGCAGAGAAGGAGCCATCGTGAAGGAATGAAAATTTAAATTTTCTTCCATGGAAGCAAGTAGTGAAATCTTAATGCATTAAAATTTTCTACCATGGAAGCAAGTAGTGAAATCTTAATGCAATACTGCTTCCTTGAGCCTTACAAATCTTGCGGCCTGTGTTGAAGTTAAGTTAAATACCTTGTATGATAATGCCAACATGAATGCCTCATGAATAAAGAAATAGATCATGATTTTCTACCTTCAAAGTCAAAGGTTGTTTTGGTGCAGTTCCTCCATATTTAATATTGATCAATTCCTAGTGAGTCACCTATATCTTATTTCCTTCATGATCTTTGGAAATATTCGAAATATCACATTGTTCTTTACCACTGATGTCCCTCGTGTTTGCCATGTTCTTGTTTTTTCAGTATTGGTGATAGGAAGTTGGTTTTTTTTTGTTCTATGTGTAGACAGTAAAAAATCTATGGAGAGGTGGCTTTCATCACTTCAAGAGCAATTAAACTAAGGCGATTGAGAGAATAGCTCCAACACCCAGAGATATTTGGTAGCATTTATGGAGTTGGTGAAATATATATTGTTCTGTGGTGTTGGCTACTCGACATAGCTTTCTTGACCTTGTGTAGAAGAAATCAATTTTTATTTATCTTATATTACATTAACCATGAAATTGTCAACATTCATGGAACACTTTCCATCACATTTGTAGAGAAAATTATAATAGAGTATCAAATTTTTCTTATCAGAGCTAAATGCTCCTATATGCAACAACTATGGCTTTCATCAGTTCAAGAGTAGTAAAAACAAGTTTACTGAGAAAACAACTCTAGCACTGAGAGAGATATGGAAGTAACTGTTGAATTGGTGAACATGCCTTGCTCTATGGTGATGGATATTGGGCATAGCTTTCTTGATCTTGTATACAAGACTGTAAATTTTCATGTAGCTTATACTACATTAACCATGAAATTGTCAACATTTAGGGCACATTTTCCATCACATTTGTAGAGAAAATTACAATAGACTATCACATTTTTCTTATCATATCTAAATGTTCCTATATGCAACAAATACCTTGTGCCTCATAGTTTAAATTTGTGGAAGGAGAAGGAGAGGAGGAGTGTTAAGGTGCAAACTAGAATATGAAGAGAAAGAAGAATCTTGTTTGGGACTTGAGATAAACTCATTCTCTGCACATAAAACAAAACTCACCATAATTTTAAACTTTTAAATAAATATCTTAAAAATTAGAATATCAATTTAATACAATTTACTCAATTACAAATTTAACAATATTCACTTAAAAAATACAAATACAAATTACTATTTTAAATAAAAATAGTACAACACATTTAACAATATTCATTAAAAAAAATAAAAATGCAAATTATTATTTTAAATAAAAATAGTACAAAGAATTAGATTAATTACCATGACCCTCATGTACCTTCCTCTTATTACTTTTTTAAATACGAGATGTGTGTAACTTATTCTTAATCAAATAGTGTCAATTTTGTAGAACTATAATCTACAAGTCTCACTTTTTATAGCTTTGGTGGAAGGGTAGAGTATCTAAATTCTCTTAGCCTTTAAGAAGCATCCTCAATTATTGTACCACCCACCTCGACATCCAATCTAGACATATTAGGTTATTCTAAATTGATCAAGAGTATATAATTTTTAAGGTGATGTTCTATGTGCACTAAAATTCCCATGAGGTCCATCACTATGTATGTGGTTCATTTCAACTTTGGATATATTCGATGAGTTCTTGTGATTTTTTGCTTGTGGCTACAACTTAGCTTTGGTTTTCATCTAATTATCATGATTAAAAACTTTGTTATCATCTCAGATTCTTATAGCATTAAATATATTTTGTGATTTAATGTGATGTTTTGTTTATCATAATGATTCAAAACCCAGTTATTATACCACAATATTGACTTTCTCGTTGTCTTTTTTGTTTATGAACCCTTTAAAAAAAACACAAGAACATTTGATTTTACACTTTGATCTCCCCAACATGGGTGGGGGTTTCAAAAATTGAAGAGTAAATTGAGTGGTTATTATTAGAAATTGTTGTATAAGATGGAAAATTTGGATGGTTTGTAGACAATATGGATGTCATAAGAGATATCTATTTTGAATTTTTTAGTGATTTTTTCCACCATGCATATAATAGGATCCATTTCAGCTGAGAACATCAATAAATCACTGTGCAAATGTTAAATTGTGACATCTCTAGCCATTTTGTTTGATTGTGGATCAAGTTATAAACTAATAACTTGTGAAATCCCTAGCCATTTTCTTTGATTGTGGATCGGGTTATAAACTAGAATATACTCTCTCTTCAGAAGACTCAACATTCATGGAAAATTTTCCATCACATTTGTAGAGAAAATTATAATAGAGTATCACATTTTTCTTATAAGAGCTAAATGCTCCTATATGCAACAACGATGAATTTCATTAGTTAAGAGCAGTAAAAATAGTTTTATTGAGAAAACAACTCCAACACATTTGTAGAGAAAATTATAACACAATATCACACTTTTCTTATTAGAGATAAATGCTCCTATATGCAACAACGATGGATTTCATCACTTAAGAGCAGTAAAAACAAGTTTATTGAGAAAAAAACTCCAACACATTTGAAGAGAAAATTATAACACAATATCACACTTTTCTGATGAGATCTAAATGATCCTATATGCAACAATGATGGCTTTCATCAGTTCAATAGTAGTAAAAACAATTTTATTTAGAAAACAACTCTAGCACTCAGAAATATTTGGAAGCAGCTGTTGAATTGGTGAACATGTTTTGCTCCATGGTGTTGGATATTGCTCTATGGTGTCAGATATTGGGCATAGATTTCTTGATCTTGTATACAAGACTGTAAATTTGCATGTAGCTTATACTACATTAACCATGAAATTTTCAAGATTTAGGGCACATTTTCCATCACATTTGTAGAGAAAATTAAAATAGAGTGTCACTTTTTTCTTATCATATCTAAAGGTTCCTATATGCAACAACTACCTTGTGCCTCGTAGTTTAAATTTGTGGAAGGAGGAGGAGAGGAGGAGTGTCAAGGTGCAAGCTAGAATATGAAGAGAAAGAACCTTATCTTGTTTGGGACTTGAGATAAAATCATTCTCTGCACATCTAGAGTAAAGCTTAATAAAAAAAAACTCACCATAATTTGAAATTTTTAAATAAATATCTTAAAAATTAGAATATCAATTTAATACAATTTACTCAATTACAAGTTTAACAACATTTATTTAAAAAATACAAATACAAATTACTATTTTAAATAAAAGTAGTACAACACATTTAACAATTTTCATTTAAAAAAATACAAATACAAATTACTATTTTAAATAAAAATAGTACAAAGAATCAGATTAATTATCATGGCCCTCATGTGCCTTCCTCTTATTGCTTTTTAAATACCAGATGTGTGAAACTTATTCTTAATCAAAAAGTGTCAATTTTGTAGAACTATAATCTACAAGTCTCACTTTTTATAGCTTTGGTGGAAGGGTAGAGTATCTAAATTCTCTTAGCCTTTAAGAAGCATCCTCAATTATTGTACCACCCACCTCGACATCCAATCTAGACATCTTAGGTTATTCTAAATTGATCAAGATTATATAATATTTAAGGTGATGTTCTATGTGCACTAAAATTCCCATGAGGTCCATCACTATGTATGTGGTTCATTTCAACTTTGGATATATTCGATGAGTTGTTGTGATTTTTTGCTTGTGGCTACAACTTAGCTTTGGTTTTCATCTAATTATCATGATTAAAAATTTTGTTATCATCTCAGATTCTTATAGCATTAAATATATTTTGTGAGTTAATGTGATGTTTTGTTTATCATAATGATTCAAAACCTAGTTATTATACCACAATATTGACTTTCTCGTTGTCTTTTTTGTTTATGAACCCTTTAAAAAAACCACAAGAACATTTGATTTTACACTGTGATCTCCCCAACATGGGTGGGGGTTTCAAAAATTGAAGAGTAAATTGAGTGGTTATTATTAGAAATTGTTGTATAAGATGGAAAATTTGGATGGTTTGTAGACAATATGGATGTCATGAAGATATCTATTTGAATTTTGGTGTTTACCTATACATATAATAGGATCCATTTCAGCTGAGAACATCAATAAATCACTGTGCAAATGTTAAATTGTGACATCTCTAGCCATTTTGTTTGATTGTGGATCAAGTTATAAACTAATAACTTGTGAAATCCCTAGCCATTTTCTTTGATTGTGGATCGGGTTATAAACTAGAATATACTCTCTCTTCAGAAGACTCAACATTCATGGAAAATTTTCCATCACATTTGTAGAGAAAATTATAATAGAGTATCACATTTTTCTTATAAGAGCTAAATTCTCCTATATGCAACAACGATGAATTTCATTAGTTAAGAGCAATAAAAACAATTTTATTGAGAAAACAACTCCAACACATTTGTAGAGAAAATTATAACACAATATCACACTTTTCTTATTAGAGATAAATGCTCGTATATGCAACAACGATGGATTTCATCACTTAAGAGCAGTAAAAACAAGTTTATTGAGAAAAAAACTCCAACACATTTGAAGAGAAAATTATAACACAATATCACACTTTTCTGCTGAGATCTAAATGATCCTATATGCAACAATGATGGCTTTCATCAGTTCAATAGTAGTAAAAACAATTTTATTAAGAAAACAACTCTAGCACTCGGAAATATTTGGAAGCAACTGTTGAATTGGTGAACATGTTTTGCTACATGGTGTTGGATATTGCTCTATGGTGTTGGATATTGGGCATAGATTTCTTGATCTTGTATACAAGACTGTAAATTTGCATGTAGCTTATACTACATTAACCATGAAATTGTCAAGATTTAGGGCACATTTTCCATCACATTTGTAGAGAAAATTAAAATAGAGTATCACCTTTTTCTTATCATATCTAAAGGTTCCTATATGCAACAACTACCTTGTGCCTCGTAGTTTAAATTTGTGGAAGGAGGAGGAGAGGAGGAGTGTCAAGGTGCAAGCTAGAATATGAAGAGAAAGAACCTTATCTTGTTTGGGAATTGAGATAAACAACTAGAATATGAAGAGAAAGAACCTTATCTTGTTTGGGACTTGAGATAAACTCATTCTCTGCACATCTAGAGTAAAGCTTAATAAAACAAAACTCACCATAATTTGAAATTTTTAAATAAATATCTTAAAAATTAGAATATCAATTTAATACAATTTACTCAATTACAAGTTTAACAACATTTATTTAAAAAATACAAATACAAATTACTATTTTAAATAAAAGTAGTACAACACATTCAACAATTTTCATTTAAAAAAATACAAATACAAATTACTATTTTAAATAAAAATAGTACAAGAATCAGATTAATTATCATGGCCCTCATGTGCCTTCCTCTTATTGCTTTTTAAATACTAGATGTGTGAAACTTATTCTTAATCAAAAAGTGTCAATTTTGTAGAACTATAATCTACAAGTCTCACTTTTTATAGCTTTGGTGGAAGGGTAGAGTATCTAAATTCTCTTAGCCTTTAAGAAGCATCCTCAATTATTGTAACACCCACCTCGACATCCAATCTAGACATCTTAGGTTATTCTAAATTGATCAAGAGTATATAATTTTTAAGGTGATGTTCTATGTGCACTAAAATTCCCATGAGGTCCATCACTATGTATGTGGTTCATTTCAACTTTGGATATTTTGGTGAGTTGTTGTGATTTTTTGCTTGTGGCTACAACTTAGCTTTGGTTTTCATCTAATTATCATGATTAAAAACTTTGTTATCATCTCAGATTCTTATAGCATTAAATATATTTTGTGAGTTAATGTGATGTTTTGTTTATCATAATGATTCAAAACCTAGTTATTATACCACAATATTGACTTTCTCATTGTCTTTTTTGTTTATGAACCCTTTAAAAAAACCACAAGAACATTTGATTTTACACTGTGATCTCCCCAACATGGGTGGGGGTTTCAAAAATTGAAGAGTAAATTGAGTGGTTATTATTAGAAATTGTTGTATAAGATGGAAAATTTGGATGGTTTGTAGACAATATGGATGTCATAAGAGATATCTATTTTGAATTTTTTAGTGTTTTTTGCCACCATGCATATAATAGGATCCATTTCAGCTGAGAACATCAATAAATCATTGTGCAAATGTTAAATTTTGACATCTCTAGCCATTTTCTTTGATTGTGGATCAAGTTATAAACTAATAACTTGTGAAATCCTTAGCCATTTTCTTTTATTGTGGATCAGGTTATAAACTAGAATATACTCTCTCTTCATAAGACTCTACACTATATATTGGATGGAGGGAAAGGTTATGATAAAACTTGTTATTATTAATTTAATTTTCTATACATTAAGAAATACTACTCATGAATAATAAAATAGTTGTAACATAAATAATATATAACAAAAAACCTACATTCCGCCTGAATACCATGGGTTAATACCATGGACTGCTTTTGTAGTATATTATTATTTTATTTTATTATTTTTATTTTTTATTGTATTTTGACCTAGTTAAAATGTTCATTACATTATGTCAATTTTTTTATTTAATTTACTTTTATTTTTATTTTTGTGTCACTCTTGGCTCTTTGTAGATCCATTGTTAAGATTGATCTAGACCATCTTAATTTCCCTCTTTAAATAAACTACATTCCACATGAATACTATTGGTCAATACCGTGAGCTGTTTTTATAGTTTATTATTATTTTATTTTATTATTTTTATTTTTTTATTGTATTTTGACCTAGTTGAAATGTTCATTGCATTATGTCAATATTTTTATTTAATTTACTTTTATTTTTATTTTTGTGTAATTTGGCATAGTCAAAATGTCAAATTGAGGTTAAAATCTAACATTTTTTTAATAATAACATTTTAACTTAGAAGTCACCAAAACTTAAATTCAATCTAACTTATTAAAAAGAAAAAAAACTAACACTATAAAAAACATATAAAAAACTATTTACTTGTGGATCTAATGGCCTAAAACATATCAATCGTCTAACATTTGATCCAATGACTCAAACATGGGCACAGTGGTAGCTAGGGGATTTGTTTTCAAATAAGAACGACTTAGGCATAACTAAATAAAAATTAAAAGCCTAGTACTGTAAATATCAATAGCCAATGACCTCACACAATATAACCGATACAGAAGAGTTCATTATTAATTTTAGTTATGGGTTACAAAGAGGGAACTCACTTAATGAAATGGATCCAAATGATTCCATACTACTCACTTAATGAAATGAATTCAACTTGCAACTCATATTGTTTGTATCCTTTTTAATTAATTTTTATTTTATAATTTTGACCATGTGGCAATGGGTTTATTAATAGTGTTGTTACAAACATAACCACTAATACCATTTGGTACATGCAAGCCCAACTCTTCCAATGCCACCATTTCAAATTGTAAACTGTATTTTTTTTCTAATGTAATGCACAAGTCAACACACAACAATGTTTCAACACAATTTTTTTTTATTGTTATTTTCCCTTAATACTCATATGTGGTTACGTTCTCCCTAATCATTATATGTGGAGATAGAGGACATGCCTATTAATTTTTTAATCATACTTCAGTAAAAAAATAATTTAAATAGGTTTTAAACACTTGATTTAAATATCCAAGAAAGTTATCACTTACAATTTTATTTGTTGATGCATGATAATGATGAGAATATATGGTTGCGTTCTCCCTAATCATTATATGTGGTGATAAAGGACAAGCCTAGAATTTTTTTAATCATACTTTAGTAAAAAATTAATTTAAACAGGTTTTAAACACTTGATTTAAATATCCAAGAAAGTTATCACTTACAATTTTATTTGTTGATGCACGGTAATTGTTAGTGTCAGTCTTGTCATACTGCCATCAGTGATCAAATTCAATATTTTGCATTTGCATATTAGGAGTCCCATACCATAAATTTTCATCATTCCATTAGGTCACGGATTCATTGATGGTAGTGGTATTTCATCATTTTTCCCTCATGTAAAACTTGCTGATTCTCCTCTCTATGGTCTTCAGTCATGATTCACTTTTACTCCCAATTCATATTATTAGGTCATAGGGTTGGTATCATTAGGTTCTAGGATCACATCATGGTCAAATTAATGAGTCAAGTGTTAATAAATATCAACAAGGTCATGAGGAGGTCAAATAAACTCGAATTCACAACATCTGGGAAAATCAAAGAAATGTTCTATTGAGATTGATGTAATTTTAACCTTAAAACCATGTTTTGAGGTGAAAGCATGGTGCTTTTCTTTGATTATCATTCTTTATGTAATTTTATGTCTTCATATGTAATAAGTTGCACTTTAGAAGCTGCTATCTCCACAAAGCCACCTCCCTGCCCTTCAGAGGTGTTTTCCACAACATTTTTAGTATAAAATAATGTTCTAAGTATGTCCATTAGAAAGAGCTCGAAAAGAGATTTCTAATGGTATATTATACTCTCAAAACTGACTCCTCGATTGAAAAATATGCCTAAGTGAACAAAACTCCCTAATAGCCTAACCCTACCCCTTTTCCTCATTTTTCCCTTAAACTTTATAACATAATTTTATAAGGTTTTCATTATAAAAACCCCTTTTTTTTCATCCGATCGCACCTCTTCTTCCGACCCAATCGCAACGCATCAATCACATATCCCGATTGACCCACTCCGATTGACCCTTCCCCGATTGTAAAACCCTCGATGGGATTAGATAAATCCACCTCCGATTGATCCTTCCCGATTACATCTGGACCGTTGATCTCCTTAAAGATCCGACGGCCCACGGCCAATCACATTGCAACCTCGCACTGTCCTCGCGCCCTTAAACTCTTCCGATCCGATTGAAATCCAACACGCCCCTACGATTACATCCCCGCCGTCGATCTGCCCTTCCAAATCGGACGGCTCATAAGCCGTCGCACCATCGCAATCGGCATTTTACCATGGCACTTTTCCCTGCTCCCCTTCCAATTCCCGATTGTGATTGGCCGGGTCCCACCCTAAATCCCTTCGCTCTTTTCATTTAAAAATCCTTTTTTCCTTTGTAAAATGCGAAATTCATTTTGTATTTGTTTTACAAAGGCCAATCTTTCCATTGCATAAGATTCATCGCAATGTTCTTTCCTGACTCGCCAATCGCATGCTCCTCATCGCATCACGCGATTACTCCACTACGCGATACAACCACTCCCACTCCGACTTCCGATTGCAATTGCAATTCCCCTTTGGGTACCACTTAAATCTTCCACCCTTTTCAAAGAAAATGGGTTTTTCCCTATGTAAAGTCCAATATCTCATTCATTTTGGTTTTATAAAGACTTTCCCCCATCGCTTATCCCCAATCGCAAATGGTGAAATCCCATTTTGTAATACACTTGCCTCGATTCCCGATTGCGATTGCGCTTGACCCCCGGTCCCACCTTGATCCCTTCCTCCTTTTCAAATGAAAATTGGTATTTTCCTTTGTAAAAAGCGGAAAAATCATTTTTGTTCGTTTTAAAGGGGATTTATCTATGACACTATCTGACCTCGTTTTACCTCGCCACTCTATTTTATTACCCCATCGCATCCAATCCATCACATCACAAGTTAACATTTCAATATGCCCACTCCTCTCCCGCTCCAATTGCGATTGCGATTTCCCCTTTTCCCTTTACACTAATCGCAATCGCAGATTTCCATCGCATCTCTCCCTTATGTGATACACATTCCCCTCTTCCGATTGCGATTGCGATTCGGGCCCACATGCCTTTCCCTTTGCTCTTTTTATTCAAAGGGGACTTTTCTTCATTTAAGGAAAAATTTCATTTTTATGGTTTCATAGGAATTTCCTTCAAAAGTTAGTTTTCTTCAAAGGATAAAAACAGAGCAACAGTCAAAGGCCGCGAGCTAAATACAAACATAGAATCATCATGGTTTCTTCAGCAACAATTTAAAAGGGATTGGTTCTACAAGTTTCTTCTTCTCATTTGTTGGATGTAATAGCAAATCCTTAACATGTTCAAAATGTATTGTTGCTCCTTCTTTTCAAGGGCATATTGTTGGTTTGTTTTCTATGATCGGATTTCAGTTTCTGAGCTGGTAAAAAAAATCCTCCTTTTGTGGATCTACTTCCCTTAGATTTCTGTATATTTAATGTAATTCTGCATCATTTGTGAGTAAGGGGGAATATAGTGTGGAATAGTTTCAAAATCACTAAGGACGCTCTGCGCTCCATTTGTAACAGTTTGATAGGGAATTAATAAAGATATGCAGCTCTGATTTGTGGGATCCCTGTGGTATGAATTTTAGCACTGTTTCTGCTTTTGTGTTCATATGTTAAATGTTATGTTTACCATTCATTCATAAACATTTCTGGTTGAATTCTTTCAAGATAGATAGGTAGAATCCATTTTTAATGCTTTGCCTTGGGAAATAATTAAATACTCTATGTTTTCTTCTGTTTGAAAAGGATCCATCTCCTATGCCCTTTTCAGCTCCTCACTAGTCTTACCATCCCATCATTATTTAAACTTAATTGTTGAAATTCCTGCCTACCTTGCCCCATGAATTACCCTGTATCGCTGATTTAATTCCCCAGACTCAAACTGCCCCATCTTTCCATACAAACCTGAAATTTTATAAAAACATCTCCATTATTATAGCTAGCCTAATATCAGTTTAATTTTATATTTCACTGAATATTTTTCCCAGAGAGAGCCCTCTCTTGACCTTGTAGGGCTAGCTACAAGGTTGAGCGTGGTTTGAGGTTACCCTGATTTTCCTTTTTTCAGCCTGAGGTTCAAATAAGGTGCTAACATTTTTGGTGACCATACTGGGGAATGTTTTGTAACAAAGATTGATCATCCCAGTAATATTTTCCTTATGAATTCCTGGACTCTAGATGATGAGTTTCAGAGCTTGCTAGGCTGAAATAAAACATTGTAAAGTAAAAATTTGACCACGCTGGCTTCAAGAAGATACACAAGGGATAACCCTGATCCAAATCCTCCCCCTATGTTTGAAAATCCTAATCTCATTCCAAGAATAGTCAGAAGAAAAGAGGGATCACTAAGTCCTAGACCAATCTTCAGATCCCATAATTGGCCCAGTGAGTGGTTGTTTGTAGAAGAACTTTATTTTGATGAGTGTTTTGAGCTTTCTTTATTGAGAAGTAAGTCTGAAACTGCCCTTGACGACACAGTTTTAGATCCAGAATTTCTTGTAGATCTTGAGGTTCAAAGGGCAAATACATCAATTGATGATTATATTTTGAATTCCCCTCAGACATCTATCACTGTAACCAATATCCTTGATCCTTCAGAGTTATAAGAAACAACATATCCTCCCTTTAAGTCATCAGCATTCCCATCAGTCAATTCTCAGCTTTCAACTCCTCCATCAACACCTCCCTTGCATCCTAGTATCACAAACACTGTTGTAAATCCGCCTCGAGTCATGGCTGCCCGCTATGCACCCCTGGTTTTACCTCAGGTTCTGAATGATATGCCTGTTGATTATCAAATTAAAATCCCTATATTTGATGCCACTCAAAGAATCACATCCCAACAACATGTTGATAAGATGAATGACTTTTTTGATCTTCATGAGGTAGAGGAAGAGAATGTAACCACAAGGTTGTTTGTCCAAAGCTTTGGAGGTGAAGTTAGAAATTGGTTTAGAGCCTTACCAGCAGGCTTTATTCACAATTTACAGGACTTACATAGACAATTCTTAGACCGGCGGGAGGTAAAGAAAAACCCACTCCAAATATTGTCTGAATATGAAAATATTAAAAGGAATGTGGGTGAAACTGTACAGGATTATTGTGTGAGATTTAACGCTGTATATAATGCTATTCTGGACAATCTTAAATCCCTTGTGGATTTATCTTTACTCAAGTTTCCAGATGGTTTCAATGCCGATATGGCATATCAGCTACGAGAACGAGATCCTACCACACGTGAAGACATGCAGAAGATAGTTGTGAGTGTAGAAGTGAATTTGTTGGCTATAAGAGCACGGACAAGGGATAAAAAGAGAGTAACTGTGAAAGAAGAAGCATCTCCTTCAGATAGTAAGATGGATAATTTGATCTGGACAGTGGAGAAGATGGTTGATCGATTGACCGTTTCAGATAGGCCTGAAGCACAAATCAGGAATCAGAATTATAGAGAACATCAACAACCACAATTCAGAATTAAACAAAGAGAACAGAGAACGCAGGACCAAGCAACACTACAACAACAGCTTAAGACCCCTTTGCAACAAAATTATTTTTAGGGAATGGAGACAGATGATGATGATGACCCTGTAGTCGAAGCCAACCACTTTTTCACTGCAGATGGTGTGCCCATATTTCTCACAGAAGATGAAAAATATACTGCGATTACAGACATTCAAAAGGATGAATATTTCATATTAGCCAATGATGTAGTGTTAGAGGAAGAGTCTGATGATTACCAAAGAGGGTACATGAATGCTTTATTAGCACAACATAAGTAGTATTCTTTCAGGAGCAGAGATGTGCCGATCAATCCCATTCAGAAGAGAAAAGAGCTGCAATCGAAGAACGATTCTTCAAATACTCAGAGGAAAGGGAAAGAGCCTGTTGATCCCCCCCCAGCAAGACATCTTCAGTGATTAACACTACAAATGAAAAGAACCAGCATAGCGCAGCAAAAGAGCAAGTAGAGAAGAAAGATCCTCCCATCAAAGAGGTAGTGAAAGTTCCTTATTTTAATTTAGAAAATGAAATTTCTAAGCTAAAGGTGTCCATGCCCTTGACTGAGTTGGTCAAAAACAGTACTTATAAACATCAGGTGTCTCGAATTTTGCAAATAGACTCTGTATTAGATATGGTAAATGTTGAAGATGATTATCCTAAACTCATTTTTGGTCCAGCCATAGAAGACAAAGATGAAGAAAGTGAAGTCCCTCCCTTTTACCTAAGTCTTAGGTTGCATGAGTTCATCTTACATAATGCTATGTTGGACTCTGGAGCCTCACATAATTTGATGCCCAAAGCCATTATGGAGAATTTAGGACTTGATATTACTCGCAAATATCATGATTTGTATTCTTTTGACTCTGGTAGGGTCCATTGTATCGATCTTATCAAAGATTTGGTAGTATCTTTAGATCAAATCCTAGCCAAGAATGTTTTGAAGGATGTAGTTGTTGCCGATGTTCCACCATGATTTGGAATGCTTCTATCTAGGTCTTGGGGTGCAAAACTTAAAGGAACCATGCAAATTGACTTCTCTTATGCCACCATTCCCATGTTTGGTCAGTTGAGAAAACTATATAGGGAGAAGAAAATGAAATACATGATCACTATCAAAGAGAAACCAGTTAATCATCCCATTAATGTAGTCCACACAGACTTAGAATCTTTTGTATTATATTGAGATGGTGGTTTGAATAATGAGAATGTTCAGTTGGTAAAAGTAGATGATATACCTGAAATTTCAAAGAATTTTAGGGAAGTCCTTAAATAGGATAAAGATAAAGAAGCAAGCATGTCTGAGCTTCCTGTTTGCCAGCAGAAAGAGGACAATGAACAACAGAAGGATGTAGAAATCAGTCAATATAAAGTGGAGAAAGAAGCAAAATTTCAGCATCTAGAAGAAGAAGAAGAAGGCCTTTGGAGCATGAACTTTGATGGAGCTGTTGGTAAGGACGGAACTGGTATAGGAATATGGATTCGGAGCCCTGTTTTCCAACCTGAAAAGGTTCCTAGTAATGTTAGAGTATGTGCTTATAAATTGGCTTTTGTACTGCTTTAACAATGAAGCAGAGTATGAAGCTTTGATTGCAGGTTTGAAGATTTTGAAGAAGCTAAATGCAAAGAGGATTTATGTCTATGGAGACTCAGAGTTGATAATAAAACAGGTAAAAGGAGAGTACCAAGAAAAGCATCCACGATTGAGGGCCTATAAAAATGCAGTCCTAGACATCTTGAGGAAATTTTTTGAGTACACTTTGACTGCAGTACCCTGAATGCAGAATATTATTGCTGATTCTCTTGCCACTACTATAAGCAATTTGAAGATTCCCATGAATTCCAGCAACAAGTTTGAAATTTATGTCAAACATCGGCCTGCTGTTCCAGATAATCTAAGGTATTGGCAAGTGTTTTGGGATGATAATGAGATCAATGCTTTTTTGCAGAGTGAAGGAAAATTCAAGGATACTCCCATAGAAGGTGATTATGAGGTTGATGATCAAGAAATTGAAGCAAATCAGATGGACATATTGCAGCTGAAAGATAATGTAATTCCTAGAGGTCTCATACCTTTAGAGGAGCTTTTTGATCAGGATGATGTTGCAAAGAAACCAAGCTTGGTGCCTACTAAGAAAGGAGTTGAAGATGTTAATCTTGGGACAACAAACAAGCCCAAGCTTGTGAAGTTATCAAAGGCATTATCCCCTAAGGTAAAGGAAAAGTATGTTAAACTACTTTGTGAATTTTCTGATGTGTTTGCATGGGATTATTCAGATTTGAAGGTGTATGACAAAAACATAATTCATCATACTATTCCCATCAAGCTGGATCAGAAGCCATTCAGACAGAAGCTGAGAAGAATCAACCCAAAGCTGCTGCCATCCATTGAAAAAGAGGTAAACAGATTGTATAAAGCTGGTATCATAGTCCCAATTAGATTTTCTAACTAGATTTCAAATTTGCTCCTGGTACGTAAGAAGACAGGAGAGATAAGGTTGTGCATAGATTTTCAGATTTTGAATAAAGCATCCTTAAAAGATAACTATCCACTTCCGAAGATGGACCATATTCTGCAGAGAGTAGTTGGAGCATCAAGGATGTCACTACTCGATGGCTACTCAGGCTATAATCAAATCTGAGTGCATAAAAAATACCAAGACAAGACTTCTTTCACAACACCCTGGGGAACTTTCTAGTATGCCAAAATGCCATTTGGACTGAAGAACGCTGGAGCCACTTTCCAACGGGAAATGGACATTGCTTTCGCCAATGAAAATGATGTTTTTCTTGTTGTTTATTTGGATGATCTGACAGTGTTTTCTTGTTATGATGATGAGCATTTGCACCATTTGAGGGTTTTTTTTTAGCGATGCAAAATTTTTGGGATTTCTCTCAATCCAAATAAAATCCTCTTTGCTATGGATGAAGGCAAGCTACTGGGGCATATCATCTCTAAATATGATATCTGCATTGATCCTTCAAGAGTGGAGGAAATTCAGCACATAGAACTTCCATGCAACAAAAAGGAGATTCAGGCATTTAATGGTAAGATGAACTTCTTGCGCAGATTTATACCCAATTTGGCTGAACATTTAAGAGAAATGAATAACATGTTGAAGAAGGATAGCACTGTAAAATGGAGTGAGGAAGCTATCAAGTCATTCAATCTGGTAAAGTTTTCTCTGTCCAATGCCCCAATTTTGATTAGTCCTTACTACACCCAAGATTTCATTATATTTTCATTTGCATCGGAGCATACTATGGCTGCGGTTTTGATGCAGAAGAGAGATCAGATTGAAAAGCCAATTGCCTTTTTCAGAAGGACTATTAGAGATGTTGCCTTGCGGTATAATATCATTGAGAAACAAGCATTGGCCCTTATAAAAGCATTGAAGGATTTTAGAGTATACATTCTACATTCACATACTATAGCATATGTTCCTAATGCAGCAGTAAAGGATGTCCTGATGCAAACCGACCTAGAGGGAAGAAGAGGTAAGTGGATAGTAGCAATGTTGAAATATGATTTGGAGATTAAAACCACAAAGTTGATCAAAGGACAAGGCTTGGCAAAGCTAATGGCCCAATCAAACTTGCGTGCTTTGGATATAAATCTCATAACAGCAATGTCAGAGGGTGAGGATGAAGGTTTGCTTGTTCCAGTTTCAGAATTTTTTCTACAATCCCCGTGGTATTTAGATATTTTTTATGTTCTTCAGCATCTTTCACCACCTCCAGGGATGTCTAAAATCAAAGGTAAATCACTGAAACTTAAGTCTGCTAAATTCTGTATTTTAAACAGTGCTCTTTATTGGAAAGATCCAGGAGGTGTTCTGCTTAATTGTTTGGTTGAAGATGAGGCTTAGCAGGTGATGCATGAATTCCACAAAGGTGATTGTGGTGGTCATTTGTTTTGGAAAAATACAGCTAACAAAGTGTTGAGAGCAGGATATTATTGGCCCACTTTATTTTCAGATTTGTATGAAACAATAATGAACTGCCATGAGTGCTAAGTTTTCCAAGGAAAAAGGAAATTGCTTCCTTTTCCTTTGAAACCAATTTCAGTAAATGCTCCCTTTCAGCAATGGGGACTTGATTTCATAGGAGAAATCCATCCCGCATCATCAGCACAACATCGATGGATCTTGATAGGTACCAATTACTTCACCAAATGGATCTAGGCCATTCTAGCAAGGCACACTGATATGGTAATCATTCAATTCTTAGAATCAAATATCTTGTCTCGTTTTGGTTTCCCTCACAAAATCATAACAGATAACGCAACAATGTTCAAATCTAAGAAGATGGTGGAATTCTGCCACAAATACAATATTGTGTTGGGATATTCAACGGCGTACTACCCACAAGGCAACAGCCTGGCCGAATCATCAAATAAGTCTCTGATAAACATAATCAAGAAAATTCTGGAAACAAATAAGAGAAATTGGCATCGAAATCTCATCAACATGTTGTGGGCAGATAGAGTCAGCAGTAAGAAATCCATAGGTATGTCACCGTTTGAATTGGTTTATGGTACTAATGTTGTCTTTCCTACATCGCTTACAGTTCCGGTCATGAGATTATTGCAAGAAGCTGGCGATGAAGAAGATTATAATCAACGAAGGATCAATCAAATGATCCATCTTCAACAGACAAGAGAGCAAGTTTCTCAGAATGCTATTCATTTGCAAGAGAAGATAAATAAAATTTATGACCGTAAGAGCAAAGCAGAAAGGTTTCAGTTGGATGATGTGGTGTTGAGATGGGATGCACGAAATGAGGACAAAGGGAAGCATGGTATGTTCGAAAACCTATGGAAAGGACCATACAAGATTTCAATATACAGGGGACAGAATGATTTCTTTCTCTTAGAGATGGATGGCCAAGATTTCCCTCGAGGATCAGTGAATGGTAGGCTTTTGAAGCACTACCACTGTTGAAGATAATAGATTAGAAAACGTGTCACAATCATTGTATATACCATGTTATTTTTGGTCAAATTTCAAGTACACAGTCATTGAAGTTTGGGTCCCAAGGTGAAGGTTATAAAACTTGAATGATATGGGTCAAGTTTGGTTTTATTTTAGTTTTCAGTCTTATGTTTTGAGTTAGAGTCAGTATGCATTGTGTTAGTTTTTAGTATTGTGACTCCATGCCCAATGGATAAGGCTACTTGGTCTACGGTGTTCTTGACACCTCCAAGGAGCTGCTATCCCCATTGGAGCCAATGTTAGTGTCAGTCTTGTCATACTGCCATTAGTGATCAAATTTACTCTTTTGCATTTGCATATTAGGAGTCCTATACCATAAAGTTTCATCATTCTAGTAGGTCATTGATTCATTGATGGTAGTGGTCTTTCATTAGTTTTCCCTCATGTAAAACTTGTTGATTCTCCTCTCTATGGTCTTCAGTCATGATTCAATTTTACTCCCAATTCATATTATTAGGTCATAGGGTTGGTCTCATTAGGTTCTAGGATCACATCATGGACAAATTAATGAGTCAAGTGTTAATAAATATCAGCAAGGTCATGAGGAGGTCAAATAAACTCGAAGTCACAACATCTAGGAAAATCAAAGAAATGTTCTATTGAGCTTGATGTAATTTTCACCTTAAAACCATGTTTTGAGGTGAAAACATGGTGCTTTACTTTGATTATCATTCTTTATGTAATTTTATGTCTTCATATGTAATAAGTTGCACTTCAGAAGCTGTTATCTCCACAAAGCCACCTCCTTTCCCTTCAGAGGTATTTTCCACAACATTTTCAGAAAATAAAATCATGTTCTAAGTATGTCCATCAGAAAGATCCCAGAAAGAGCTTTCCAATGGTATATTATACTCTCAAAACTGACTCCTAGATTGAAAAATATGATTAGGTGAACAAAAGTCCCTAATAGCCTAACCCTACCCCTTTTCCTCATTTTTCCCTTAAACTTTATAACATAATTTTATAAGGTTTTCATTATAAAAACCCTTTTTTTTTCATCCGATCACACCTCTTCTTCTGACCCAATCGCAGTGCATCAATCACATATCCCGATTGACCCCCTCCAATTGGCCCTTCCTCGATTGTAAAACCCCCGATGCGATTAAATAAATTCACCTTTGATTGATCCTACCCGATTACATCTGGACCGTTGATCTCCTTAAAGATCCGATAGCCCATGGCCAATCGCATTGCAACCTCGTAGTGTCCCCACACCCTTAAACTCTTCCAATCCAATTGACTTCCGACGTGCCCCTGCGATTACATCCCCGCCGTCGATCTGCCCTTCCAAATCGGACGACTCATAAGCCATTGCACCATCGCAATCGGAATTTTACCACGACACTTTGCCCTGTTCCCCTTCCGATTCCCGATTGTGATTGGCTGGGTCCCACCCTAAAGCCCTTTGCTCTTTTCATTTAAAAATCCTTTTTTCCTTTGTAAAATGAGAAATTCATTTTGTATTTGTTTTACAAAGGCCATTCTTTCCATCGCATGCTCCTCATCGCATCGCGCGATTACTCCGCTATGCGATACAACTGCTCTCGCTCCGACTTCCGATTGCGATTGCGATTCCCCTTTGGGTCCCACTTAAATCTTCTGCCCTTTTCAAAGAAAATGGGTTTTTCCCTATGTAAAGTCCAATATCTCATTCATTTTGGTTTTATAAAGACTTCCCCCCATCGCTTATCCCCAATCGCAATCGGTGAAATCCCATTGTGTAATACACCTGCCTCGATTCCCGACTACGATTGTGCTGTGACCCCCAGTCCCACCTTGATCCCTTCCTCCTTTTCAAATTAAAATTGGTCTTTTCCTTTGTAAAAAGCGGAAAAATCATTTTCGTTCGTTTTAAAGGGGATTTCTCTATTACACTATCGGACCTCGTTTTCCCTCACCACTCTATTGTATTACCCCATCGTGTCTGCTCCATCGCATCACAAGTTAACATTTCAATATGCCCACTCCTCTCCCACTCCGATTGCGATTGTGATTTCCCCTTTTCCCTTTACACTAATCACAATTGTAGATTTCCATCGCATCTCTCTCTTATGTGATACACCATCCCCTCTTCCGATTGCGATTGCAATTCGGGCCCACATCCCTTTCCCTTCGATATTTTTATCCAAAGGGGAATTTTCTTCATTTAAGGCAAAATTTCATTTTTATGGTTTCAAAGGCATTTCCTTCAAAAGTTAGTTTTCTTCAAAGGATAAAAACAGAACAACAGTCAAAGGCCGAGAGCTAAATACAGACATAGAATCATCACGGTTTCTTCAGCAACAATTTAAAAGGGATTGGTTCTACAAGTTTCTTCTTCTCAATTGTTGGATGTAACAACAAATCCTCAGCATGTTCAAAATGTATTGTTGCTCCTTTTCAGGGGCATATTTTTGATCTGTTTTCTATGATTGGATTTCAGTTTCTGAGCTGGTAAAACAACTCCTCTTTCTGTGGATCTACCTCCCTCAGATTTCTGTATATTTAATGTAATTATTCATCATCTATGATTAAGGGGGAATATAGTGTGGAATAGTTTGGAAATGACTGAGGACGCTATGCGCTCCATTTGTAACAGTTTGACAGGGAATTAATAAAGATATGCAGCTCTGATTTGTGGGATCCCTGTGGTATGAATTTTAGCACTGTTTCTTCTTTTGTGTTCATATGTTAAATGTTATTTTTACCATTCATTCATAAACATTTCTGGTTGAATGCTTTCAAGATAGATAGCTAAAATCCATTTTTAATGCTCTACCTTGGGAAATCATTCAATAATCTATGTTTTCTTCTGTTTGAAAATGATCCATCTCCTATGCCCTTTTCAGCTCCTCACTAGTCTTACTATCCCATCATTATTTAAACTTAATTGTGAAAATTCTTGCCTACCTTGCCCCATGAAATACCCTGTATCTCTGATTTAATTCCCCAGACTCAAACTGCCCCATCTTTTCCATACAACCCTGAAATTTTATAAAAACATCTCCATTATTATGCCTAGCCTAATATCAGTTTACTTTTATATTTCATTGAATATTTTTCCCGGAGAGAGCCCTCTCCTGACCTTGTAGGGCTAGCTAAAAGGTTGAGAGTGGTTTGAGGTTACCCTGATTTGCCTTTTTTCAGCCTAAGGTTCAAATTAGGTGCTAACAGTAATGATGAGAATATACTAACATCTTTCAATTTAGATGAAAATGTTTAATTAAAAAAACCATCAAAGTAACCAATTACAACACGAGGGGTGCCTATCCATGTAATTAACATCTAGCACGTAATTAACGTCTAGCTTGAACATGATTCTAAGTTGAACAATGAAACGATGCAAAACTTTTCTACTCTTCATAATTTGAGCTATCTAGCTTGAACATGCTTCTAATTTGAACAATTGAAATGATGCAAAACTTTTCTACTCTTCATAATTTGAGCTATCCATGCTTTGATTACATATTATCACCACCTTCTTCTCTGTTCGGGGTTTTGTGCCAAATGACCATGTGGGTATCATGTCAGGGTGTGCAGGTGGAATCTGTGTCACCTAACATTTTGAAAATGAGTAGTTTTTAGTGCTACTTTTTGAAGGATTTTTCAATGGAATTTTGCGGTTTAATTTCTCTAAAATCTGGCTAGATTCATTGAAAATATAAATTTCATGGGTAACCTTCCACAATCGAAGTGCCCTAGGGGTTTTTTACGGTTTTGAATCCATATATATAGTAAAAAAATATTTTAAATAACATAAATCAAAATTTTAGCTCAAACATTTTCACTGGATTCCAACACCTAAAACTCCAAAAATTCGCACTAAAGACAACTCCTTTTGAAAAAGAAATTTCTGTGAATGGTTTGGGAATTATATCCTAGGAAAAAAATAGTTGTGGTCAAATAACGTGGAAAATAACATGGAGGATTTCTTGTCCCACTTCCTTGGGACCCACACATTTTTAAGTGGACACGCCAAGAAAACCGCGTAGTCTAAAAAAGCAACAGAATGACCCAGAATCCGATTGGCAAAGATTTTTTTCAGAATCTAGTTTACAGTTATTAAACTTCAGTATTTTGTGTGTCCAAAGAGTTTTTGATAGTGTTGAATCAATTTCCACTATCAAAAATGGATTCCAAACACTCCAACTAGCTGATTTTTTGAATTTTATTATATCGGATTCTGGCAAAAAAATGCCATCTGGGTTATTCTGTATGTTGAGTAGACAACTTCCAAGAAAACTCCCAAAATTTTATTTCCAAGATGAGTTGCCAATTTCCAGACGAATGAGATCCCAAAATTGGCAAGCTAGTTATTCACTGGTCGGCATATACAACCCCACTCATTTAATGCTAGCCCAAGCCATTGGCAAGTCTTATTTGTTTCAATTGCAAACCTATTAGTTGGGATATGTGGGGGGCCACCAATAGAAATATTTTCTGTAAATAATCACGAGTGTGTAAATAATCTCGAGTGGGGAGAGTTTGTGGTGGAGTGTTCCCTCCAATAATAATTTCCACATTATAATTTACATGAAGGGCCTCAAGGTTTAATGTATTAAAAAAAATCACTTGTATAAATAATAGAGTATGCACTACAAGGAAAAGGCCCTCTAGCAGATGTTTTTGAGGAACCCCATAGAAAAATACTCCATACATCCATTTGTAGCAGAGGTTAATAAAGGAGGTTGGCGGGCGGAGGGTTTTTCGGATGGTTTCCTCTCGGTGCACTTACCATTACACGTCGCTTTGGTGCTCTCGAACCGAGAAAGCACCGATGCGGACCAAAAAATTGGCACACCGAACACCGTGCACTCCATACACACATAAAACACTGTGCCAAAACTAAAACTGACCGGTGCATTTGTAATAAACAACACCGGTTCACCTATAAACCACGCGCACCAAACAAGGGTTAAATAAATAAAAAATATGACCAAAAAACTACATTTTTCATTTTTTTCAGTGCTCCATAGCTCTCAATCACTGGTGCTCTCTACAAGAGAAAGCACCAGTGTGCACAAAACATTGGCACACTGAACACCGTGCACTCCGTACACACCTGCCTGATGCGTCCTATTAACGTAGAGCACCAGTGCTTCACAACTCTTCCACATCGATGCATCATAAAACACTGCGCCAAAATAGAAACCGCCTGGTGTGATGTTAAGGAATTGCACCTGTGCATCATAATACACCGCACCAAAACAAAAACCGAACAGTGCATTCGTATGAAACAACACCAGTGCGCCTATAAAACCCACGCACTGGAATAGTGTTAAATAAAAAAAAAATTATAGCCAAAAAACTACATTTTTCACTTTTCTCAGTGCTCTAGAGCTCTCAATCTCCCTTGCGTTCTATAAGAGAAAGCATCGGTCGCACAAAACATTGGCACACCGGACACCGTGCACTCCATACACACCCGCTCAGTGCATCCTATTACTGTATAGAACCAGTGCTTCACAACTATTCTACCCCAGTGCATTATAAAACACCACGCCAAAATAGAAACTTCCTGGTGTGGTGTTAAGAAACCACACCAGTGCATCATAAAACACCGCGCCAAAACTGAAACTTCCTAGTGCGGTCGTAAGCAACCGCACCTTTGCGCCTATAAAACCTCGCGCACTGGAACAGGGTTAAATAAAAAAAATTATAGCCAAAAAACTGCATTTTTCACTTTCCTCAGTGCTCTAGAGCTCTCAAGCACTGGTGCAATATATCCTTGTCTGAGCCGCCTAACATAGGTGCACCCATTGCATGCACTATTGTTGTGCATTGCGCACCAATCTCTAGCTTGCATTTTGCAAAATGGTGGGCAAATTTTTTTTTGCAAATTCTACAGCCAATATGCCTCCTCGATGGTGAAATGTACAAGTATTTTTCTTGTTTTTCCATAATTAAGCTTTTTAGCAGATTAGAATTTCAAATAACCTTAAAATTAACCATTTAAAAGAAAAATAAATATTTTTGTCGCGTGGTGCGCACGAGCCGTTTGGCTCGCACCGGTAAGCGGTGCAGCCTATAAAATTTACAGGTCGCACCACAACCGGTGATAATGGTATCCGCACCGTGTCTGGGGTGGTACCGAAGGGTGCCTAGTGTTATTTTAAAAATTAAAAAAAAAAAAAGTGTGGTGCAGTCATTTAGCTGGTCGCACTATTGACCATGGGAATCGCAACGCAGTGCGTTGATGAAAATATCCACCCCAGTGTCTTTCAGCACACCACATTCGACATTCCGACAGGTTCAACGGTGTGGCTTGGTAAAAGACCACACCGTTGACTATGTAATTTTTCAGGAAGTCAGTGCGCTGACACAAATATACGCGTCGGGGCGTATACTTTAGTCAACACACCGCTCTTCTGACACCATATATAGTCAACGATGCTTTAAAAAGTTTCAGGTGCATCACATATGGTGCGTTGTATGCCATCTGGGGCACCTCCCCCGGTCCACTACAAACAAACGCCGCACCGGAATTGGTGCATGAATGTTTTTTTGGCGCACAAAATGGTCTATTTTTTTTTTCCAAAAAAAATTATATATGTATATTCCTAAATACATGTCTGATTTAATAAAAAAAAATTATTTAATATGTCAATGATTCAGAGAGAAGAGGAGGAACAACAACAACAACAGGCGGAGCAGTATGACATGGTTTGCCTGTGGGAGGCACGAGTACCCTCGCCCTATTATATCAGATACCCAACAACTCCTAAGACAGGTAGGCCTCCTCAAGATCTATGTGGAGGGTACTTCCCTAAAGGCCCATAGTGTGTTTTTGAGAAATATTATTCGCAGGTGGAATGCCCACTGATAGGCTTTCCAGGTTGGTCCTGACCAGTGGTACACACCCACTGAGGAGGATATATATTTCATTACAGGGCTATCGAGGAGAGGGGTGGATTTTCCCTCGTTCCTAGATGTTCCATCTGGTTGTGTAGCAGGGAGTCAGTTAGTTTACTCCCAGAGATACATTGGAGCATCAGTACTGTCTCCTGCAGAGTTTCAGGTCACTGGAGGTCAGTTACGTATTGGTGCATTTGGTAGTGAGGATGTGCAGTGCCTCTCACTTCTCATTTCGGCCATTTCACACAACACCAATGACGAGAAACACATTAGTTGCTCGCTTCTATATTATGTTGATTCTTTAGTACAGCAGCCATGACTTGTCAAGTGGTCTGCCATTTTTTTGCAGCAGTTATGTGCAGCCTTAGATAGATGTCGTGCTCATGCACAAGGGAGGGTCAACTTCCCTTTTTCTTCAGAGATTTTTTTGTTTATTTTTTGAGAGGTTTCCAGAGATGAGGCCTACTTTTGTTTGGTAGCCTCGTAGGCTGATGTTGGAGGCACAGATGCACATGTGGGGGCAGATGATGCCCAAGAGGGGAGAGACTATGTTTCCAGCCAGGATATTGCATGAAGCATTGGAATTACTAGCCAGTGTTGATGAGTTGCATCCCTTCATTATGGCACCCTATCCTTATGTTGGATTAGATTGGTGAGGGTGTGCCAACATCCTCTTCACAAATGATGAGCCGCTAGATGATAGAGGTAATGTTACTGTTTTATTTATATTTATTATAACATGTTCTTTAACTTGTTTTTATTAAATTGTGTAATTATTGTTGTGTACTTGTATATATTTTTCAGACATTGGTTCTTTTGATGGCAAGGAGATTTCGGCACCACCACATGATCCAGGTGTGGATCTTGATGACGATCAGGGCATGCTAGATGTCGAGGATCATCAGGAGGACGGTGCAAAGAGACATGCTCTTGCTGGTGCACCGGTACCACCTTTTGCTAGGCGCGATCGACCTGATACTATATACAGGATTGAGTTTGGCGACCAACTTAGTGCATTAATTTTTGAGGTGGGCATCAAGCCCGCTCATTACAGAGACATATAGGCTGATGATAGGCTATTATAGATGTGGAGAGGCATGTCGCATGACATGTACAGCCTAATGCGGCATGTCGTAGGAGCTACGACATCTGTTACATGATTGAGGAGGATTGTTGCATGTTATAGGCATGGTCGAGCTGCAGCACGTGATGGACAGTCCGCGAGCAGCGACTCATCATCTCATGATCGTTCACCTCGTGTCGTGCTTGCACATGAGAATGAGGCTCCACTAGCATCTAGCAGTCATCATGGAGATGAGGCTGGGCCATTGGCCACGTCCAGTCAACAGCCTGCATCATCCATCAGTACTAGTCATGATCATGAGCAGGCTGGACCATCGACCGTCAAGGCTACACCATTGACTGAGCAGGCCTCCACTAGTACTGCTATTGATGTTGTACTACCACCAGCTGATCCATGACATTCATATTATAGTTGCATATCTTTATCATTATTCAGTTATATATATATGGATGATCCATGTATTTTATGTTCATGTTGCGCTTGTACTTAATTTACATGTACTTAATTACATGTTGGCAATCATCATGATGTGTATATTGATAGGTCATGTTAGATATGTTCATTTAATGCAACTTGTGTATAGATGTGTATGTGATAGCATGAGTTATTTGACATGAGATGTATATTTGATGTTTGTGGGGCAGATGATGTTAATATATAATGTTAGTTTGATGTTTGAATGTATTTTTTAGTCGAATATGATGTTTGTACGATGGTTATCATGATTTTGATGTTTATTAATTAATTTAATATAAAATGACCATGATATTTATTAAATATTACGTCGGATTGTAATTGAAATTTAAATTTTAATTGTATGTAAAATTGTAAAATTGTATTTGTATTTGTAATTGTAATTGTAATCCGTAATTGTATGTAAGATATTTAATGTAAAATTTTAATTGTAATTTTAATATTTAATTTATTGTGAAATGATTTTAATTATAATTGTATGTAAAATATTTGTTAAATTTTAAATGTAATTATAAATGTAATTCTAATTCTAATTCTAATTGTATGTAAACTATTTGTAAAATTTTAATTATATTGCTGTGAAATGATTGTAATTGTAAAATTTTAATTGTATGTAAAATTAAAATTGTAATTGTAATGCTAATCATAATTGTATGTGAAATTTTAAAATTGTAATTGTAATTCTAATTCTAATCCTAATTGTAATTTTAACAATAAAGTTTGGAAAATAATGCAAATAAATTCATGTACTTTAGAATTATCATTATTTTATCATGATCTTACATACAAAAAAAAGAACTTTATACAGTCTGGTGCGCTTATCATCATAAGACGCACTGGTGCGTCTTAGTACTCAGACGCACTGGTGCTTCACAACACTTCCGCACCGGTGCGTTATAAAACATCGCACCAAAACATAAACGCTGATCTTACAAACTGCACCGGTGCACCTATAAAACCTCGTGCACCGAAACAGGGTTATTCTGTAAAGTGCAGTATTGGAGCAGCGGAGGGTTCAAATCGCAGGCAAGAATTTTTCTGAGGAGATGAGGGTTTGAAAAGACGAGAGTTAGAATTTTGGCTGAGAAGTTTATAGTAGATAAAATGAGTGATTCAAACAGAAAGACAGACAAAGACGCTTATAGGGATGCAGATGGCTATAGAGCTCGACAGAATACAAAAGGAGAAAAGGAGTATAGGTTGAGACCGGCATAGATAATTCGGTTGAGGCCGTCGATAGGGTTAAGAGGTCCTATGATGGAGAAATGGAAAGTAGAGATGATGGCAGAGAAAGATCAATCTTGGCAGTCGATAAAGCCAGGAGGCACCATGAAGGGAAGTATTCTCATTCCCTTAAGGACAGCATAGAAAGATCAATTGACTTTGTTGATCAGGCTAGTAGGTCCCATGAAGGGAAAAATTCTCCAGAATGCATTTAAATGCAGCTGGGAGTATTTTCCGAGCTTCGTTGGCTTACATAAAATTTTACCGGTAAAGCTGACGTCGCATAAAATCACATCTTCGGCTTTCAATTGAACCTGAATGGCATCTCCAACTTGTCTGAGTTGTGGTCTTGTGGATGAAACCAGTAAAAAGTCTGCTTGTATTATAAAAGGAAATCTAGTGACCATTTATCTAGGAAGAAAAGCATAGATACCTGCAACTACCATATTTCCACCTGCAAATCGATTTCCCATTGGAAAAGCTAATGTAATATCCCATTTTGCAATTTCTTTCCTCTGCTCAACCCTATACTCATTTTATATGGGAAACCATTTCCTCCACATGTAATAACTGCATCGTCTAGTCAAAAATCGGTCTTCTTCTGCTAAAAAATGCAGAATGAAGGACTCGTTGTCATCGCTCCCAGAACATTCAAGGTCAGTTTCTCGTAAAACAGAGATTGTATAAATTTTGTTAAGATCAAGATAGAAAGCACAAAGGAGAAAAGAGGAAATTGGATGCCAATATGGAGGATGAAATTACAAATGAGCAAGAAGATCATGGGTTAGCAAGCAGATCATGGGGCACCTTTTCTTGTTGCAGGTTATGGAAAGGTTAAAAGTTTCTTTTTTCTGAAAGAAGAATAGGTGTAGTTTTGAAAAGAAATGGCCCAAATATTTTCACAGCAAAATGTACATTTACAACATGTCTAAAAAGTAAAATATCTCCAACTTCAATAAACTGCCCAGAAACAAAACTTTCCCAATAATTTGTGAAAATTGCCCACGTCTTAGCATAGCACAGGTTCACATGCCACAATTTCCCACTTGGTTCCTATAGTATTGCATCTTCACACGCCCCACCTTGCATTTAGCTCTCCACATAATCAGTGGGGACCTACTGCAATAAACAAAATGCATTGGAAGAATAGTTATTTCCATCAAGAATTTATCCAATTCCAATTCTCAATTCTATTTCTAATTCTAATTCTCAACAATAAACAAAATTCTAATTCTCAATTTCTATGGTTGGAGTTCACTAAATTTTGGTGTACACACCTAAAAGTGATTTCGGTGCCTTAACCGCAAATTGGTGCTACTATACATATAACCGCACCGATGTGGTTTAGTTACTGCGCACCGGTGTCGGTGTTACAAAAGGACACACCGGTGCAGTTCTATTATGTGACACACCGGTGACGAATAAACGCAAATAAAAAAGCACAACTCTATTTTCTTTAAGTGAAAAGAAAAAGCGGCAAATTGAAAAATGGGCAGCAAAATATTTTTGAAAATCTAATATCATAAAATATTTCTTTAAATACTAAACACTTTTCATTATTTCACTATTTTTGCAAATTTTCAGCCAAAGATGTACAGGAGACATACCTAGATCAAGAGAGCACGAGAACACTATGGAGCAGTGAAATACGTTCGAACAGAAGTATTCAGACAATCAGAAACCAAACCTTTGGTGATTAAAACCCTATATCATAGAATTTCAAACCATGTCGTGATTAAATTTGATTACTTGTTTTACTTTTTTTCTGAAATTTTTTTACTTTTTCTGCAGTTTTATCCATTTTTACCCTAAACCCTTCATTTTTTTTGTTTTTTTTCCTTTCTTCTCCCTGTTTCTGTGATTTGAGAATTAGGGATTTTCATTTTATATTGATATCCAACCCACGGGATGACTTGCATAGTAGGATCCAAATCCATTCAGCCATTGCGTGAATTTTTGGAAAAAATGGATTATTTTTACCGATGCACTGTGCGTAATCTAGCGCACCACGTAAGTACTATGTAATAAAAATTTTGAAAACATTTTTTTTAAATCAGTGTGCCATATCTGAAATAGGGCACAGGTGCTCCATGTTACAAGGATAACACTGTACGATCTATTACACTATTTTTGCGGTGTGTTTATAATACCCCCACGCACCGTACGGTCTATTATATTTTTTTTGCGGTGCGTTTTTAATACCCCCACGCACTGACGGCAATGCGTACATCATGAAAGGCACACCGGTTTCTTGAGATTTTTTTTTACCTGAAAAGTTGACAATTTATTTATAAATATATTAATGAATGATATGGTACAGGTTTTAGATTGATAAATAAATGACTGACAAGAGATCAAGTAACAAAAATACTGATAACACATCAAAAAAAGAAAAAAATGCAAGTTCCTTGTAAGTTATTTATAAAAAATATTATCTTTGAACTATATGTAAGTTTAACTAATATGTATTGTTTACTGTGTATCATGCATAGCCACAAAATGACGAAGCTTGATAAGATTATTTCTGATCTAGGACCAGAAGAGCGTAAACGCTTGATGGAAAAATTGCAAAAGGATGAATCAGGTGAATGAAAAATACTATCGATCCAATATGAATTTCTTTTTTTAATTATCATTAATAATATAATTAAAATTATTAGATAACATGTGTCAAACAGTCTACTAATTCACATTTGTGTAATGTTCTATAGGGACCAACAACTTAGAAAAGGAATGTTGTTCTAAGAAAAGAAAAAAATAGAACATGCAAATAAAAATGAATTACTCCTTACCTCATCTGGAGTGGTGTTGGAGGTTAACGAAAGGGGGAAAAAATTTTACAAAAGTTTGAGGGATATAGTGGAACGAATGTATAGATGTTCTTTCCACTTACAATACAAAAATCAATCCAATGATTCCAAGAACCAAATTTTATCTAAACTACAGGAAGAGTTTCGAGAGAATTGGTCAATGAGACATGTCAGACTTTTAATAGCAAAAACGTACAACAACAAAAAAGAAGGAATGAAAAAATAATATTCCTTTAAATGTTTGTCTAGAATTATTTATAAATATCACTTTTTTTATATTTAATTTTCATATATCAATATAAAAATTAAATATTTTATTGTCATGTTACATTTTCAGGAAGATTATGAAAATCTCAAAATATGAACGAGTTGATATCAGAAATGTGCCTGTAGGAATGTCCAAAAAGGTGTACAAGGAGATGGTCAAAGAAATGGACAAAATTACATCGCAGGAGAAGCCATCTCAACAACAACGTGCTTCACATGTAATATGTAATCATTGAATTTTTCGATCATTAGGTACAATGAATAAACAATTTAGCATTAAATATTAATTTTCAAGAATTTTCTTGCAGAAAAGAAACAAAAATGGAACCCATTCAGTACATAAAACAGGACGACAAGGAAGAAAAGGGTTGATATCTAAGTTTGTGAGTAATTGTTACTTCCTTATAAAAACTTAACTTTCATTTTTGTACTTTTTGAGTTGTTTTAAAAAAATCAGCATTGAATGTATTCAAACAGGTGCTAACATACAAAGAAGAACCATCAGACGAATTGATTGAAATTGGGTTAAATATGGGTTGTGAGTATATGTCGACATATCAGAAATTAATTGTGGAATTTGTAAGCATCTATCGATATTGTTTTACTTAGCTCTGTCTATAATTAATAGAACAAAAAAATATTTTATATTAAATATATGATTTGTTATGGGATATAAAACTTGTAGGAAACAAAGTATGGAACTGCGCCAATAGATGAAATTTTGAAAGATGGCATGGTACATGGTTTTGAAAGAATGTGTGTAGTTTATGAGTCAATTGTTGCTATGGTATGTCATTTTTCTTTTCGGTTTACATTGATATATATTATTTAATATTGCAATTTTCATTATTCTCACCAATGTATATACACTCATTTCAGTTTATTTTTATGTTTGTAGATGGAAGGTGAAGAAGAAGAAAACAATCAAAACCATGAACAAAACATTCCTGAAAATAACCCAAGTCATGGAAGTAGCTCTAGCAGTGACAACAGTTCAAGCGAAGAATGATGATCACTATGTTTGGATATCAAAGCAAGGCATTGTATTTTTTGAAATATGTCTGTGAAATCAGACATTTTTTTTAATGTAATGGACATAGTGTCCCAATTGAAAGACAAAGGGATTCCAAAAACTGTCCCATTTTGTATGACAAAGACTTTCTTATTCATATATATATATATATATATATATATATATATATATGTTTTAATTTATTCTATTGTGTTCTCCATTGTCGTTCTCAAATGCACTAATAAAAATTTAATTCATATGAATATTGTTATAAGATGTGTCGAATTTTGATGAATAATGAATTTTAAAAAATCACAATAATTGCACTATCACAGGCCAATGTTTCTAAAAAATAAAAAATGAAAACCGGTGCATGTCAGTTACTGTACACCGATGCGTTTGTATTCTAAAGCGCACCAGTGCGTTTATGCGACCTATGGACACTGCACAAATACCAAAACCAATTAAAAATATCGGTGCATTTGTGTGGTATGGCATACTGGTGTGTTTAAGTGTCTATACGTACCAGCACGTTTAAGTGTCTATACGCAACGGTGCCATTGTATGACCTATGGGCACCGCACAAATATCGATACCAATTATAAATCTCGGTGTGTTTGTGTGATACTATGCACCGGGGCATTTATGTGTCTATAATCACTGGTGCATTTGTACGACCTATGGGCACCGCACGAATACCGATACCAATTATAAATCTCGGTGAATTACTGTGATACTGCACACGGGTGTGTTTCTATATGTCTACGCACCGGTGCGTTGATATGACCTATGGGCACTGCAAAAATCCCAAGACCAATTAGAACAGCCTCGTGCGTTGTATCAAGAACACTACGCCTAGTGCGATTTTATACCTTAACGACCCAGTGCATTCTCCTTCGACCGCTCTAGGGTACCTTCTACATGTACGCACCGGTGCGTTAAAGCGAGAGTAGCGCACCGATGAAAAAAGCATACGTAATAACCTCCGGGCGTCCATTTTTTTTTAGTTGTGTTGAATTTCTGTTAAAAGCTCCGCAAAAACTTCCGTAAACATAAATCAATGTTGTAGTAATTTTTTTTTTGACAATTTTGGCCAATTTTATAACACTAAAAACCTCCTTTATAACCTCCGCTAGAGGGTCTTTTCCTTGTAGTGTCTTGACCTAATGGTGGAAATGACTCCCTTTGCTGCTCTAGTGCCCTCTTGAGACCTCTGGTTATTGGTCTCCTTGGTTTGACCTGCTCTTTTGGACCCTCTAAATCATCAACATAAAAAATTTCCTTACCTTTGGCATCATCTTTCTCCAAACTTGCTTTAGGCTTGCTAAGCAAAAGTTTCTTAACTTGGAGCTGCTTGCTTTTTTGCTGAAGGAAAGTAATCATGAAGTTTTCCTTCAACATTTGATCCTTTAGCTCACTAATTTCATCCTCTTTCTCTTGGATGATATGTTCAAGTCTTTTGACTTCGTCATGTACCTCAAAATATGCCATATGAGTGTCAAATTGTACATGTGCTTCCTCGTGCAATGGTGCCTCATGTGCTGGTGTATTTTCAACTGTTTTAGAAAGTTGATCCCTTTCCACACTAGCAGGAGCAAACATTAGCCTCTTCCCTCTAGTGTAGGTCTTTGTCACCTCATCTCTAGGTGTCCTTGTGATATTTCGTCTTATGGAAACCACCTCTTGTTGTATAGGTGAAGTCAATGGTGTGGAGTGACTACTTGACTGAGTTGGAGTAGGTAAGAGTTCAGCTAAATACATGAAACCATCCCATAAAAAAATTACCTGTCCAAGTTGATGGAAAACCATGATTTTCACCAAGCCATGATGGAAAAAAATAGCATGGTGATTTTCTCCTTTGTTATGTACCTTCTCTACCATTTTAACCATGCTTTTGTAAAGATAATGAGGTAGGTTGAGTGCCTTTACACCAGTGAAATGCATGAGTAGTCTCACATGATACTGATATAACCTAGAGAATTTACCCTCACATGTGAAATATTTCATGATCATTTTCATGAGAGGGGCATATTTCTCAAGTAGGTGTTGGAATGGAAATATGTGCTTTGGAGCAACTTTGTATGCAAGTTTCAATAGCATCTTAGAGTTTTCAATGTCAAGGTCTATTTTCTTGAACCAAATTTCACCATTGTTTGGAATCCCTATAGCCATGGAGATAGCCTTTGTTGAAAGGGTGAACACAATACCTGCAATAGTCACCTTATCTCTCCTTAGACTAGTGGTAAAATTTCTAGTAAGCTTGTCATTGAAACGAAGCTCTTCAATCCTTTAGCAAAAGGCAATGCAACCTGCATCTTGGAAATATTTTTTGAGAAATGTTGTAGTCATGACATCCAATGTTGTAGTGGGCTCATACCTACTAATTGGAACTCCCTTATGCCTCCTTTTATTTGTATTCTCTGAATCCATAGCTAACCCTAGCTCACTAGGAGGGGAAATTAGGGTTTAATGTAGGAAAAAATAGGGATTTTGGGCAGTTTTGGAAATGGAGGGAATGCGCAAGTTATAGGGGGTATAAATTCTTAGGAAATTTTAGGGAGGTATGGATAGATGTTAGGGAGTGGGGGGAAGTGGAATTTCAGGAAATGGATGAGGGTAAAGGGTGAAAAAGGGAAAAACACATCCCTACTCTAGGAAGTGCTAGTGTAGGCTAGGGTTTTGGGGAAAATGATGAAATTGAGCGATAGGGGTGAGGGAAAATGTTTAGCAAGGTATATGAAGGGTAGGGTAAGGTGAGTGAGCTTGAATGTGAGGGTGTTTCTTCGCAAATTTATCAAGTAGACTATGAAATCAAGCAAATACAACAAACCCTAGAAAATGGAATTTTGAGATTTCCAAGCATGCAGTGAAGTCAAAGGAGGTAGATTAGGAGCCAATTACTTGTAATGATGTGATGGAACCTGAAAATAATGATGAAACCTCTACAAAGAATAAATTTTTCTTCCTAAGCAAAAGTGCAGCAAGGCATGGAAAAGCTTAGCAATAGCAATGAAAAGCACAGCGCATCAATGGAATCCTCTTCTCAAAGGTGATAAATTGATCTCCAAGGGGTGGAAATCTGGTGTTAGATGGAATGGTGTCTTGTGAGAGAGAAAATGAGCACAAATGAGCTTTTTTGGTCTTCTTATATGCTTAGAAATCAATTTTCTTTCTTGATGGTGGTGTGGCCCCACCATGTCTTTTCACAATTTGATAAGATGGCTTGCGTAATGCAGCTTAGGAAAAATTTACATATATTTACATCATGAATAGGATAAAAATATACCTTATTAACCTTTATTGATCATTTTACCCTATTAATACTCCTTCAAATGATGATTTTGATGGTGAAATGACCCATTTTCATGACTTCAACCCTATGACCTAATGATGACACTAGATGAAAGAATGATTTGAATGATGACCAAGATGACAAAGAAATATTTTGCAAAAGTAATGACCTGACCATACTGATGTTTCTTTGACCATGGGATTGAAAGGAGTAGTAATGACCTAGCTATTCTAACCAATGACCAAATTTCTATTTTAAGACCTACTGAAACTATAAAAATTTTCCCTATGACCCTATCAATCATATGAAAAAACATAATTTTATCACTAGTGACTGATATGACTGACAAACACTAACAGTGGCCATAAAAATTTTCATGAGACAATCCTAAGGAAACTCAACTCGAAACTTATGTACATGCATAGGGAATCTATCCAAGTGAAGAGAAGCATTTTCTTTCTTTTCATATTGAAATATAGGAAGATAATTTAACCAATCAACTCTAGGCATAGGATTTAGAAAACCAGGGATGTCAGACCAATTCATAGGGGCATACCTAATTTGAAAATGAAACTACTTGTATTTGTTGTTCAAAGTATCCATTTCCATTTAATTAAGTGTGAAAAGTGTTTATCATGTCTTGCAAATTAAACAAAGTGTTTTTGGTAACTATTTTTGAGTTTATGTGTGAGGGAATGTTAATTAAAACTACTTATTAACATCTTAAATTAGAAATACACAGCAAAATAACTTCACCATAAAAACATAGCAACATGATGAGGCAGTTCACCCCTCCTAGGCTACATCTGTCAGGTCCAAGGATCCTAATGGGCATGTCCTTGCTATATTAAGTTGCTAAAATTGGTTTTACAGTGAGAAATAAGCCTAAATAGGCTAAAACATATGTGAAATTTAATTCAGAAGAAAGAAATAAGCTAAGAATGGCTTTTATTTCACCTCAAACAATGAAGTGTAGCCCAATACAGCTCCATTTCCCTCATGGCCCTGATGGCTCTCCAAGCTTCCCTGAAGAAAAAATGGCTGAAAATCACCTCTGTTTGCATTTAAAACTATCCAAACCTCTCCATAATGCTTAGAATACCCAAAATTGACCAAAATTTCGTTCAAATTGGTCCAATATTGAAGAAGTTATCATGAAAACAAGATTATGCCCAATGTCAAGTGAAAACCCCACTAAATGTGGGAGAACTGCAGATAGGCATGCTAAATTTGGGGAAAACTCTAGTTTTGGTGGAACATGCCCTAATTTTGGTGGAACCACTGACAATTACATTAATTTCTGGAAGGCATCGACATGTGACCACTCCGCAATATCCGCCGGTTGGTAGGGGTGATGGTTAAGTTAAATGTCGCATTATTATAACTTTTGAACGTGGCCACATGGGCTCCCCCTTAACTGCCCATTTCATTTAACCAATTGTCTACTTCAAGATCATGGTTCCATGGGCCTGATCATATGCCGAGGGGGCTAGCCCGGAGGGGCTAACCTTATGGTTTTTTCGCCATTTGGAATGGCTCGAGCCCTCGGTTCTACATGATGGTCATGGGGTCTTCCGCCCTTAAGCCCTGGGGCTTAACTCCTTGCTCCGTCGGCTCAAAAAACAACTACCTGACTCTATGTTCAAACTGCCACCCTCTTCCATGTTGGTCGGGTGGACCTCCGCCCGAAGGGTCGAGTCGGGGTTCAAGACCCATGACCACCAAAATTTGCACGTGTTCAATTGCCCGACTTCTTATGACCCGAACGTTCATTGTTGCCCATTACACACTGACCCCAAGACATTCAACTTGGGTCGTGCCTGACTGATCCAAATTTTTTCATTGTTTTGCATGAGGGCCGACTGTGTTGACTGCTGCACGAATGCGGTCAGGGTGACCCGATTCCGTTGAGGTCGGGTCAGGTTTGCCCATACATTTTTTTTTAAACATGAATTTAACCATATTTTGAACCAATGGCCTAGGGATACGTGGTAGCCTCCGGGAAAGCCACATGGCACCCTATAATAGGCCTAAAAAACTTTAATTAAAAAATGGAATTTTCCACATAAATTTTTCTAAAGATGACAAATTTTTTTTGTTCAAAATTCCTGTTTTGAAGGTCATTGGGCATTTTAAAACTTCTGTAACTTTCACATACGACGTTGGATTTGAGTGACATTCATAGTGCCAAAATCATAGCCACGAGGCCTATCCGGTTGTTTAGGTTTCAGCCAATTCTGAGCAGTTCCATTTTTGAGCATTTTTCCACTTGGACATGATCACCTGATCACACCTCCCAAATGGGAAGCTTTTGGACCCCAAAATCTCTCTGATTTACAGAAACTGAAGATGACGAGATTGATTCTCCACTCTTCCAACCTTGATCCATTGAAATGTTCCTGACTTCATCAAATTGAGCTTCTCAAAAAAATACAAACTCTTCCTTGAATGTGTTGACCAACCGTTGCTAACTTTGACTGTGTCATGATGCAAATTTTTGAAACTTGCAGAACAACAACTGAAATTTGCAGAATACATATTTCTTCTACAATGGTTAAAATTCAAAGGAAACTGAAAATAAGATTCACCTTGCCAACTGTCCTCATGGCGAATTTTTGACAAATGAACCATGTACTTGCGCCGAATCCCGACCAAGTTTTCTATCCATACCAATTTTCCATTCTAAAACCAGCATTGACCCATGCTGAACTTTGTGTCCTCTTTGCTTGCATGCCTTTCCATATTTTGGATTCTTGCACCAATTTGCACCGACACTTTGTTCTTTGCACCGATTGACACCAAAGGCACTCTCTGCAACATCTTGTCATCTTCCAGAGACGACCTGCTTTCAGGTTTAAACATATCATCATTTATATCAACAATAACATGAAAAGGTTTATGTACAAAATCTATTTTCTTAACCATCAACAAAGTCAAATTTTGACTTGTGTTGACAAGCCTTTTAAATTGCCCTACGTTGACTAAAGAAGATTCTATCTTCTTTGGATGTGCCCTCACAATAAACTATTTTCCATCCTTGAACAGATGATACTTGTTCTCATGGCGATGGAAGAACGTTTTTCTGTCATATAAATACAAACTACCCAACACAACACCTGTAATTTCAAGCAGTACTACATCCAGTTCAACCAAATCAACATAATGAGTTGTTATGGCGAAGCGCAACATGCACTTCCTTGAGACTTGTAAATTAGCATCCTTGCAAATCCATCCAAGTGGATATGGCTTTGGATGAGGTATGGTCTCAAGTTTCAGCTTCTTGAATAATTCTGCTAAGATGAGATTCGCTTGTCACCCACTATCAAATAGTGTGTCTATCTTTGTGTGTTTTGAGATTATCCTTATATGAAATAACTCTATCCTCCTCTTTTCATTTTGAGCTTCTATGTGACAGTTTAAAGTGCTAGAACTGGGATTTTTTTCCTTAACAATCTCTTTTCCCTTTATGTTTCTTAGTAACATGGCTATGCTTTTAGTTTCATCACCTGATTGAGACCCTAAGTCCTGTTCAACAGTTGCAACCATTTTTCCCTTTTCTTTGGCCTTATCTTTTTTTTTAAACTTCTCTGGTTTGAGCTCCGGATGAAGCTTCTAGCAATGGGTTTCATCGTGGCTTGTTTTGGAACATTTTTTACAAAAGAACTTCCCTTTTTATTTCCTAGAGTTTGAATTTATTTTCCTCCCCTTGCCTTTGAATTCACTATCCATATTCTCATCAAAATATTGTTTACCTATAGCCTCTAAATGCGTAGCTTGTACACAAACTTTGTCTAGACTAGTAGGATTGAACATAAGGATAGTATGTAGAAGATAGTTTTGTAAACCACCTATATATTTCAGCAAGGTATCCTGACTATGAAAATCCATTCATAACAACAGAGCCCTTCTTCTAAACTCTTGAGTGTAATCTTGAACACTTTGTCCTTTAACTTTTCTAAAACTTTTCCAATTCATGATAGCCTTTTGTAAATGAGCTGATGGATAAAATTGTTGCTTAATTATGGAAATAAATTCAGTCCATGATAAAGTGATCTTACCATGTTTTTTAATTTCATTCTTGGTCTTGGCTTCCCACCATACCAATGCTGCTCCTTCCATTCTTAAAGAGGCTAACTAAATCTTGGTGTCGTCTTCATGAAGGTTTTGTATCCTCAAGTAAAATTCCAACTACCTTATCCAATTGTCAAGTTTCTCTACATTTACTTCATCATTAAACATAGGCAACTCAAATTTGACATCAAGCTTTAAAAATGGACTTTTACAAGTGGTTTTAGACTTGTGAGATTGATTCACCGAAGTTGAGGATGACGATGTAGAGGAAGAGGATGAAGATGTGGATGGTGGATCACCATTTCCTCCATGTCCTTTCTTTGACTTGTCATCACTTTTCTTTCCTCCTAAAGAGCCCTCTCCTTCTTTCTGATGTTTAGACCCTTCTCCAACAAGCCTATCATTCCTTTCTTGGTAGAGTATCCTCACCATCTCTGTCATGTCTAGGAAAGATTTTCGGAATACCCATTCTTCTTCTTTGGGATCAATGTCCTCTAGAGATTCTCCTTCTCTTGAAGACATACTTGAGGCTTCTTCAATAACTCTTGGGGGTGTAACATATGGTGGAGGAAATGGCTCTCTAGCCCTCCTTGGTTGAGGATTAACTTGTGCTCTAACCAATTGTCCTTCCCTTCTTTTGAGTTTAAGCCTAGTAAGCATCAAAACTTGCAAACAATCAACTATATATTTTCACAAAACAAATGCATAGTAAAAATCAAGCTCTGATACCAACTGATCTGAAAATGAAAATATTTGTATCTGTTGTTCAAAGTATCCATTTCCATTTAATTAAGTGTGCAAAGTGTTTATCATGTCTTACAAATTAAACAAAGTGTTTTTGGTAACTGTTTTTGAGTTTATGTGTGAGGGAATGTTAATTAAAATTATTGTTTAACATCTTAAATCAGAAATACATAGCAGAATAACTTCACCATAACAACACAGCAACATGATGAGGCATTTCACCCCTCCTGGGCTACATCTGTCAGGTCCAAGGCTCCCAATGGGCATGTCCTTGCTCTATTAAGTTGCTCAAATTGGTTTTACAGTGAGAAATATGCCTAAAAAGGCTAAAAAATTTGTGAAATTGAATTCAAAAGACAGAAATAAGTTAAGAATGGCTTTTATTTCACCTCAAACAGTGAAGTGTAGCCCAATACAACTCCATTTCCCTCATGGCCCTTATGGCTCTCCAAGATTAACTGAAGACAAAATGGCTGAAAAACACCTTTGTTGGCTCTACAACCTATCCCAACCTCTCCATAATGCTCAGAATACCCAAAATTGACCAAAATTTCATCCAAACTGGTCCAATATTGAACAAGTTATCATGAAAACAAGATTCTGCCCAATGTCAAGTGAAAACCCCACTAAATGTGGGAGAACTGTAGATAGGCGCGCTAAATTTGGGGAAAAATCTAGTTTTGGTGGAACACGCCCCAGGTCTGGTAGAAACAATAACAGTTACATTAATTGCTGGAGGGCAGCGGCATGTGACCACTCTGCAATATCCGCCGGTTGGTAGGGGTGATGGTTAAGTTAAATGTCGCATTATTATAACTTTTGAAAGTGGCCACATGGGCTCCGCACTTAACTGCCCATTTCATTTAACTGACTGTTTGCTTCAAGATCATGGTTACCCGGGCCTGGTTGTATGCCGAGGGGGCTAGCCCGAAGGGGCTAAACTTATGTTTTTTCCATTGTTTGGAATGGCTCGAGCCCTCAATTCTACATGATGGTCACAGGGTGTTCCGCCCTTAAGCCCTGGGGCTTAACTCCTTGCTCTGTCGGCTCAACAAAAAATGACCCGAATCTGCATTCAAACCGCCGCCCTCTGCTGTGTTGGTCGAGTCGACCTCCACCCAAAGGGTCGGGACGCGGTTCAAGACCCATGGCCACCAAACTTTGCACGCGTTCAATTGCCCGACTTTTTATGACCCGAACGTTCACTGTTTCCTGTTACACACTGACCCCAAGACGCTTAGGTCAGGTCATGCCCGGCTGACCCAAAAATTTTCACTATTTTTCACGAGGGCCGACTGCATTTACTGCTTCACGAATGCGTTCAAGGTGACCCGACTCCGTTCAGGTCGGGTCGGTTCTGCCCATCAATTTATTTTTTTTAAACATGACTTTAACCGTCTTTTGAACCAATGGCCTGGGGCCACGTGGAAGCTTCTGGGCAGGCCATGTGGCACTCTGTAATAGGCCTAAAAAAATTTAATTAAAAAATGGAATTTGCCACATAAATTTTTCTAAAGATGACAAATTGTTTTGTTCAAAAGCCCTGTTTTGAAGGTCATTGGGAATTTTAAAACTTCAATAACTTTCACATACAACGTCGGATTTGAGTGCCATTTGCAGCACCAGAATTGCAGCGACAAGTCTTATCCAGTAGTTTAGGTTGCAACCAATTCTAAGAAGTTCCATTTTTGAGCATTTTTTCCAGTTGGACATTATCACCTGATCAATACCTAACATTATTTCTTGGAATAGAACTCATCTTGGAACTTCTTCAAGCTACTTATCTTCAAGCAGTAGAGTCCCCACGAAGCCATGAATTTCTGAATTCTTCAAGAATGGAGTCGCCAAGGTAGAAGTACAACCTTGAATATTTCTGATCTCCCACTACCTTCAAGAGCCCCGTTACTTTTATTGGAATCAATTACCTAGGATAATGTAGCTTTTAATTACCAGCGGACGCACCAAAATGGTATCTCTAGGCTGGTACCGATTAGGTTGTTCAATGGTCAACCTAATGCAACTATTTCAAACCACTTTGGACTGGAAATTATCCCTTCCAGTCAAAGAAGGTTGTCTCAAAGAAAAGATAAAATATTCAAGATAAAACTCATATTTGTAGATGGCTAACTATGCAATGTTTTTGGTTTAATTTATTTTGCAGGTGGAAGATGTATGAAAGGCTACCATTGGGCATGGAGTCAATTTATGAGAATTCAATAACAAACAAATGTAGTTCATGGAAGCTGAGGTAATTAAGCTTAAAAATATAAATTTTTACAGCATACATATAACACATGAAGGAAATTGGAGCATAATACTATAAATTCCAAGTATTCATGAGAATGTGAAGCTAATGATAATATCGAAAAATGAAAAGAAAAAAAAACACAGGCACATAAGCTTAAAGGAATTCTCAGGTCTGAAAAACACTTCTACAACTGTATATTAGCTTGGTGAAACCAAATTACATAATATTCATCTCATCTACATTCATCGACCCCCCTCAGATTCAATAAACCTCTAATTTATAGAGTGAGATCCTTATTAAAAAGGTCTGGCGCCTGGGCTAGACGTCGACACTTGACCTAGAGACCTAATTTAACTAGAATTACATCACTTTGAGGAATAATAAAGATATTTTTGTTTTAATAGAGCTGGTAATAAAAAAGGACTCTATGATTATTAATTACTTAAACATCATGTCTAACAACCCATGTTTGTCATCCTTATCGAATCAAATTGTCATGTTCAGGTGGCCAACTTACACACTGGATTTAAAGTCTTTATACAACTGAATTGAATATGAGTTGTCCATTTTTGTGAGGTGACATCATGATGAGTTTTTTTAACCATGTCATCCATTTGGACTGAATTGTTGATCTACCCCTAAAATAGATGGCCCAATGATATCCCTGATCTCATTAACTATCTCAACTACTTTTATTTATGCATTGACTACAATGACAGAGATTTGGTGATGAAATAAGGGTTAGCGATCTACAAGAAAAATTAATTAAAATGGTGGAAAAAGGGGTTTTTTTACGGTTATAGAGTAGTTTCCGTTAGGGGTTTGAGTCCATTGAGATTTAGAATGGTTATCCCAAGAATTAATTTAATTAGGTTACGATCTATGCCAGGTGTCAGGTGATGAATGGAAGGAGGCACAGGGAATGGAATGGTAAGTGGGGGCAGGATCAGGCGGGAGGATATATGTGGTAGTAGGGGACTTGAGGGAGGCACACAGGAAATATGGTAGGAAAGGATGGTGGTTTGGCAGATTTCAGAGGGGGTCAAGGTGGTTTATGGTTTATGAGGGGGGGGGGGGTGCCAAGTGCTACAGTGGTGACACGTAAGGTGGGTCCAGAGGGAATGAAACAAATTTTTAGAACCCCCTACTGATAAAGGTAGGATGGCAAGAGGAGGCCAAAAACACTATCGGCTGTAGATATGGCGGAGTGACGATCGAGCAGCTGATTAGAGCACAAATTTTAACCTCATATGACAAATTTTCTTTATCGTTTACAAATTTTATCAAATGGGTGGAAACTTTAGCTAAAATACATAATACCTATAACTTAGGATAAAAACATTATGATCCCAAAGTTAGGATAAGAGCCCTCAATAATGAAAAATAAACCATTTTTTACCCTTTGAACCCTTTTTGGAAATAATTTGTAGGATGAAATATTATTCACAACATTTCAAATATAATAATCATTAGTTATAATCAAGTGACCCTATAAAAATTATAGGACCCTAACATGTTGGAATACATTCAAGGAAGAATGCTTGAGACTCCAAAAAATGCTTTCTCTTACCTCAAAAATAGGTACAAGAAAGGTTAGATAGGTACAAGAATGGTGAAACATGTACAAGAAAGGTGAAACAGGTACAAGCATGGTGAAACATGTACAAGACAGGGGAAATAGGTACAAGAAATGTGAGTCAAAATCAAAACAAATTTTAGCCGATGGCTTGCAATATCATTTACTTGCATATGTTGGGAATCTAAGAAAGTATAAAGACATGTATGACAAAATATTTGGCATGTATGAAATCAACAATTTGAATGAGATCATCACCTTGAAATATAAACTCAAATAAATAAATATGAAAAAACTCAGTTGTACAATCCTGCATTATGAGGATATCTCACCTTATATATCAATTGCAAAGAGTTGGGAAAAATGTTCCTAACAGGGAACTAGTGGTTGTGACTCTTATAGATCTCCCTCCTATTTTGGAAACCTTCATTACTACAATAAGAAACAACAATGTCCTCCCATAATTTCATGAAATTGTTGGAAAACTTACTCAAGAAGATCAAGGATGATAGCTAGAAGAAGAATTCATAAGCATTAAGAGGGATATCCTACTACATATATATCTCATGATAAAATGAAGAATAAAGGAAAATAAAGTGCATCAAGCTCAACAAAGCCTCCTCCTTGCCACTCAAACAGAAGGAAGGAATCATCACATGATAAATTCTATAATTGTCACAAGAAGGGTCATTATGCACTAGATTGTCTCGCGAAGAGAAAAGGACCAAGTTACAAGACTAGAGGCAACAACAAAAAATTCAATAATAAAATAAGAAAATATGATCAAATATATAACCGAAGATATGAAATAAGAAGAGATACTTCAAGTGGCCGTGAAGAAGATCATCCTCCTCAAAAGAAGTAAAAAGTTCCCAAGTATGAAAGTAATATTGTAAATCAATATGAATACATTCTCATTTCTTCCCTTACTAGTTCTTCTCCTCTGGATTCATGGGATAGTTGGTTGGTTGATAGTGAGGCCACTCATCATTTCTCTGGATGCAAATAAATCCTCTCTAATCTAATAGAGAGGGAGACTAATTTGAAGATCATTCTTGGAGGCAACTCCACTCATCTCTCAGAAAGGTTTTGGGTCCGTCAAATTTCATTTGAATTCAAGAGAATCAGTTCTATTGCATGATTTTATGTATGTTTCAGACTTAATGAAGAATTTGGTATCTATATCCGCATTGGAAGATAAAGGTATGAGATATTCCTTCATCAATGGAAAACTTCTAACTTGATCTTTTGGTTCACCTATGAGAGATGCATTTAGATTAGGATCAAGATTTGAAGGACTCTAAAGAGTCATTGTAAGGCCACCTCTAGCATTGGTTCATAATACAAATCATCTGAACGAGTTGTAGCACCAAAGATTGGCTCATCTACATTATGATTCTCTTTCGAAATTAAAGAAATTGTTCTCAAGCTTTCCTAGTGTTCAAGCTGATCATGATGGAGTATGTCCTGGATGTGCAAGTGGAAAGAAAACAAGGGGACCATTCCCCTCTAGTGAAAACAAGACAAGTGACATCTTGCGTCTCATTCACTCTGAAGTATTTGTTTCGATGCATATGCATTCTATTGATGGTCATCTCTACTACATCACCTTCATTGACGACTTCTCAAGAAAGACATGGATATACTAATTGAAGCACAAGGATGAAGCCTCTAAATCATTAAATGAATTCAAAGCTTTGATCGAAAATAAAATAGGGAAGAGAATAAAAATATTCAGGTTCGAAAATGGAAGGGAGTATATGTCAAACAAGTTCATATAATTTTACAAGAAAGAAGGTATAAAGAAGGAAACAATTGTTCCATGCACACCCGAACAAAATGGATTAGTGGAAAGGAATAACATATCCATATTAGAAGTTTCTTATGCCATGCTTCATGATCAAAATGTGCTAAAATTCCTTTGGGGAGAAGTTACACATGCTTCTATATATGTTCAAAAGAAGGTTCCTCATCAAACATTGGAGAACAAGAATCCTGAAGAAATATTCACATGTATCAAGCCTGATATTGGCCATATTTTTATATTTGGATGCCCCATATATTTTCATGTGCCAAAGGACAAAAGGAACAAGTTGGAAGCTACAGGAAGGAAAGGTATGTTTGTGGGTTATTGTGAAAATTCTAAAGAATATAGAATTTATATTCCTGGTCAAAGGAGGGTCGAAATTAGCAGGGATGTAACATTCAATGAAGATGTAACTCATGGAAAATAAAGAGACCTTACTCTACCTATTCCTCTCAAGAAGGAGAATGATGACTTGGATATTCTAGATGGTTCTTCCATGCCCGAGTCCAAGACTGATATTTTTAATGATCCCATAGAGCCTATGGATCCCTTATATCATCCTCCAAGTGATCCTCCTACTAGGAAGAGACCACTTTGGATCCATGACACTCTACAAGATGTTGGAAGACATTTTCCCATTCGAAGGTCGTTCAGAGAAATAAAGAAACCATGCAGGTATCAGGGATATGTTGCAGCCATGAGCACTATGATTCAAGATGAACCATCGACTTTCGAAGAAGCCATAAAAGATCAAGTTTAGAAGGATGCTATGGCTGAGGAATATGAATCGATCATGGAAAATGATGTATGGGATGTTGTACCGAGACCAAAGGTAAAATATGTGGTGACTTCAAAATGGTTGTTCAAGATGAAGCATGAAGTTCATGGTATCATTAATAAATATAAGGCAAGGTTTGTGGCTCGAGGATTCTCACAAAAAGAGGGAGAAGACTATGATGATATATTTGCACACATGGCTCAATACATAACCATCCATTATATAGTACCCTTATTTCAATTCAAGGATGGACTCTTCATTATATGGACATAAAGACCGCATTCTTCCATGGCTAGTTACAAGAAGAAGTGTATGTTGAACAAACACAAGGATTTGAAATAGAGGATCGAAGAACACATGTTTTGAGGTTGAAGAAGGAATTATATGATTTGAAGCAAGCTCCCCGAGATTTGTATGCATGCATTGACAATTATTTAATGAAGTTGGGATTCACAAGAAGAAATTTCAATCCAAACCTCTACTTCAAGGTAGTCCAAGGTGTGTTGTTGATTTTGGTTTTATATTTCGACGATCTATTCTTAATAGGTAGTGATCCTCTAATGATCGAATGCAAGAGGGATATAAACTCTGAATTTGAGATTAAGGACCTTGGACTTGTGCACTACTTTCTAGCCCTTAAGGTATGGAAAAGTTTTGGTGAGATTTTCCTTTCACGAGGAAAATACGTTGTGAAACTTCTAGAAATATTTGGAATGACAGAATGCAAATCCATGGCTACACCAATGGAAATTAACTTGAAGAATTTATGTGGAGAATTTGCAGGACCCAATTTGGAAAATCCATCCAAGTATAGACAATTGATTGGGGCATTAATGTTCCTTGTGAACACCCATCTAGACATATGTTATGTTGTGAACACATTGATTCAATTCATGATCGAGCCCCTTTATGCACATTGGATCAGTGCGAAACACATATTGAGATATTTCCATGGTTCATCACACTTGGACTGAGATATTATGTCAGAGATGTTTGAATTCATGGATACGATGATGTTGACTAGGCATGAAATGTTATCGATAGAAAGAGTACATATGGATTATGTTTTAGTCTTGGATATGCCATGATATCCTAGATGAGCGGGAGACATAAGTCTGTTGCATTGAGCACCACCGAAGCATATTATATTTCCGCTAGCATGACTAGCTGCGAAACAGTTTGGTTGAGGAATATCTTTGGAGAGCTATTTGAGCAGGTCCTAGACTCTACAATGATATATTGCAATTAAAAAAGTGGGATCCATATGAAAGAGAATATTTTATTTCATGAAAAGTATAAGCACATATAGATTCTATAGCACTTCATTCGTGATATGGTGGAGAGAGGAGTTGTTAGACTCCATCACATATCGAGAGATAAACAGATTGTAGTTATTCTCACCAAAGCTTTACCGAAAGGGAATTTCTTAGTCTTTAGAGAGAAACTTGGACTAATGGATGTGACCCCTTTGGATAAGGGGCAGTGTTGACCAAGGACATTGAGCCAACACTTCCCACCCTGATTGAGCTCTCAGGGTGAGGAATTGAGATAGAGGGCTCCTGGGGTTGAGGGATCTCTGGACAGTATTGTATCACCCCTATCTGTCACGCGTGGGATGTGTGTGATCCTTGTATGTTGACAAGTTTGGTATCTACCCAACCTTTGGTTAATGCATAGTATACCCTAGTAGGCATCATACCCTCAAGCACAGATTGTTGGGATAATCCCTCCCCATTTTTCCAACGGGTTGAGGAGGCTTGGAGGCATGTGATCCTTACCTCTTGGTAAGTTGGGTATCTCATCCAAGCCAAATTATGATGCAGGTTTTCTACCTCATGACTCTTAAGGGTCATTGATGGGAAGATCAATAGAAAATAGGATTGGGTTGAGGTGTGCTCCCCTTTAAGGTTACAGGTTGAGAATGAGCTCCCCAATGTGATACCAGGGTTGAGGTATGCTCCCATGTATGTTTGGATATCCTATTACTTTATATTGGTGGAAAACAATTCTCCTTGATTCTTATTCTTTTAGATTCAAGAATTTCTTAGGAGAGAGTGTTGAGAAGAGATGGTAAAATCATGGCCAAAACATGACAAGATGATGTGATGATCAACAGATAGATATTGGCAGGTGGAATTCTTCCTAGTTGAGAGGGGGTGTTAATTTTTTCAACTAGGGTCAAATTCCACCTTGGACAGCTTAGATGGCATAGTTTATTATTGCATTGAATTCTTATTTTCAAGAGGACCAATATTGACCTAAATATCACCTCATTTGGACAAACAGAAGTTGGTTTTTGAATTTATGTACCCACTCACGTGTATTGGATTAGGTCAGCCCTATGCACATGTACCAATGGGTAGGTCAGCCCTATGCACATGTACCAATGGACAAATTATCCCTATGCACATGTAAAAATGCCATAGGTCGGCCTCAACATCAAGTCGACTCTCATTGAAGCCTATAAAAGAAGAGACCTCATGCTCATTTGATCACACAAATCATCACACAATCTCTTCTTCTCTTCTATTTGTCTTGGTTCATAGAGGCCTAACGGAGGAATTTCAAAAAAGGGTTTGAAACTATAGGTCTGAGGATCACACACATCTATGGTTTATGTTTCTCGGCCACACACACGTCATTGAGAATTTTAGTCCACAATCACACGCGTAGAACGTTTCTCAGTGCGACTGAGAGGTTAAAATTGCATGCACTAAATCTTGAAGGGAGCGATCGAGGCTTTGAGGCATATCTAGAAGGTTTTTTCCCCGGTCACACACACAAATTGTTCCTCAATGTTACCGGGAGGCTAAAGTCACACTCGCAGTAGCCTAAAGGGAGTGACTGGGAGGTTTTGAGGCAGATTCGAAAGATTTATTCCCGGCTCACATGCTTACATCTCTTCTTAGTGCGAATGGGAAGGCTGAGTCACATGCATAGGCCTTGATCAGTGTAACTATGGGTTTGAAGAAAATCTAGGTCAGTTTATCCTCTGTCGCATGCTTACAATTCTCCTAGGAGTGACTAGTTTCCTACATTCAGTGTCTAAGGGAGCAACCGGGAAGTTACAGTCACTCGCAATATATCTTGATGAGTGTGACCAGTGTTCTAAGCTAGGGTTTGACAATTTACTGTATTTGAATTCATTTGGTTGATGGGTGGATGGGTTCTCTTTGCTGAGCAGTAATTCTAGAAGTCTGCTTCTATTTTTTTATTGGGTAAATATTTGCTAGAAGTTTATGTAATTGGCTAATTGTACTCTCTACTGAAATTTTTGATGAATATCTAATAAGAATAATATTTTAAAGGGTTTCCCCATACTGGGTTTTTCCCTAGTCTTTGACGAATATGGTGTCTCCTATGTTTGTGCTATTGTCTCATTTTTTATTTCTTATATTGTTCTATCTTCAGCTACTTCTTATGTTTCAAAACATTGCTAATAATTGAATAGACTGCTTAATGAAGAAATGAATTGGGCTTAAGTAATTGAAACTTTTGAAGTTCAACAAGAAATTTCAACATCCACGCTAGTGTGGGACTAGGAGTTCCAAATAACACCTACACTAGTGTGGGACCACATGTCTTAGCAACACCTACACTGATGTGGGCTAAATTTGGTGCATGTTTATTTTAGTTATCCCTTAATTAAGATGGACAATAAAATTTAATCTAATCTCAAAATAACTTGTAATAGTTTAACTGAGTGTGATAAACTCAATTGACTCATGAATTTTGAGTTGAGGGTAGTTGGTGAGGCATGCAAAGTAATTCTAGTTGTAACAGAGTTCGAAGTGCAATGGTGCATTAGTTAATCCAGGTTGTAATCAATTTAACTCAGTTAAGTGAGTTAAAGTTAGTTGTGCTAGTTGTAACTGGTTGATACACTAGTGAGAGATCAAGTGAATTAAATATTATTTAATTCATAATCAGTAATCTCACATGCAAATAAGGATTTACTATTATTAGATGCATGCATGTCAGTTCCAACGGAGACCCAGTTGAGATCTAGGTGAAAGGGAAGTTGACTATCAGTTGTAGGATTATTGGGTTGCACCCATGCAACCAAACACCAATTAGATTGCCCATGATCCTTGTGTAGTTTAGGAAGGCCAAAATTCCTATGGAATAGGGGTTGCATTCCAGACAAATTGCACAAGCAAGGCAGGCTATCTGGAGGCAGTAAATTTTCTAAGTACTGGTTAGTTTTATCTGAGACAGTGTGAGACAGTTAGCTGAGTATAGGAGGGTTCTTGTGAGAATATTTGTATGTAATTGTTTTATGTATTCATGTTGAATATACAATAGAATATAGTGGGGTTTTGAGCATCAAGCTTCCCTAGGAAATTTTCTTTGTTGTGGTTTGATTGATTCTTCTTTGCTTCATGTGATTGGTGATTGTGTTTTAATTTCCACAATTGATTTGTAGAATCGATTCAGTATCTATATTTAGTAAATTGTTAGATCAGATTGAAACCATGATATACATGCTTTTTGTGTAATTTCTACATGGTATCAGAGCATAGGAAATCACAATAGTGAAGGAGGGGTTGAGTTTGTGACTGGATAGAATTTGAATTTGTAGAAAGACTTTCTTGGTGCTATAGTTGATTCATGATAGAAATGGATTTCAATGGCTTGATATTGGAGTATGCACTCGAGGGAAGCTCTAACTATATTTCTTGGAAGGATAGGATGGAGGAAATCCTTGAAGACAATGGCTTGAAGGAATTCATTGACAATGATGTTCCTAAACCCATTGTGACAGATGCTGCAAATATTGATGCTTGGAAAAAGAAAGTGGCAAAGGCGAGGAGGATCCTACTGGAGGGAGTATGAGACCAAATTTTCTCAAGCCTCCATGGGAAAGCCACACCATATGAAATGTGGAAGGCTTTGACAGATCTATTTCAGAGCAACAACGAACATAGGAAATTGGTGCTGAAAGATAAACTTAGAAAGATCAAAATGGAGAAAGGCGACTCCATGCCAAAATATTTAACAAAGTTTGTCCAATGTTGGGATGAGCTGGGGAGCGTTGGCATTACTATCGCTGATGATGATTTGGTGAGTTTATCTCTCCTAAGACTTCCCAAGAGTTGGCATAGTTATCAAGACTCTGTCAATGGAATGCAAAAGCTACCAAATTGGGAACGATCGTGGTCGGATTTGCTGCAAGAGGAGTCCAGAAGGAACACCAGAGATGGATCTTCATATAAGAATGAAGATGAAGAAGATTGTGATTTGGCTGCCAGGGCAAAGAAAGGGAAGGGGAATAAATTCCATTCCAAATCTGAGTCCAAAGATGGCAAGAAGCACGACATGTCCAGGGTGAAGTGTTTTCATTGTCACGAGCATGGGCATTATGCCACTAACTATCCACAAAAGAAGAAGAACAAGAAGTCTAGAGGATTTGTAGCTGGTGAGGATTTGGCCTCACAATTTTAGCTTGACTTCTCATTGATCGCATTCATGGTGTCAAGTGCATTGGGATCTGTGTGGTATTTGGATAGTGGTGCTTCCTTTCACATGATGGGAGACAAGGAACTTTTCAGTAACTTGGAGGAGAAGAATCTCCAAATGCATATCGAAATGGGTGATGACGGGCAGCACAGTGCTACCTAGATTGATACCATTATCTTCCAGAGACAGTCAAGTAAACCCTTTCAATTAAAATATTTAATGCATGTACCAAGTTTGAATGCAAATTTAGTGTTAGTTGCAATGTTGGAGGATAGAGGTTATGATGTTGTTTTCAGTGAAGGAAAATCTTTCCTGCGACACAAAAAAATAGGACAAGCCAAGAATATTGGGATTTGAGTTAAGAATCTCTATAATCTGGATAGATAGTTACACAACATTGATGGGAAAGGTGGATAAAGTGGTGAGCCAGTATGACGGCGAGTTATGGCACAGGAGATTGGGCCATCTTCACCATGGATCCTTGAAATTCATGCAATATATTTATATGGGTCTTCCCAAGGGTACACTTGCACAGTCAGACACATGCAAGAGATGTACTATGGGAAAATATGTAAAGGCCACCTTTCATGAGAAGGAGAATCGAGCCTTGGGGATCCTTGAGAGAGTTCACACAGATGTGTGTGGACCATTCTATATTGCTTCGATAGAAAAACATAAGTACTATGTGATATTTGTTGATGAATTTTCTCGTAAGTGCAAGATCTACTTCATGCAGAAGAAAGATGAGACATTCTCAAAGTTTATTGAGTTTAAAGCATTGGTGGAGAAAGGCACGAGGAAGCAAGTGAAGGCTCTTAGGAGTGATAATGGTGGTGAATACATATCTAATGAATTCAAGAACTTCTGTAGCAAAGAAGGAATTCTAAGAGAATTGATAACACCTCATAACATACAGTAGAATGGGGTTGCTGAAAGAAAGAACAGAACGATTGTGGGTGCAACAAGAGTGATGTTGCATGATCAAGGCCTACCAATGCATCTATGGGTGGAAGCATGCAACACTGTGGTATTTGTGCAGAACCATTTTCCTCATAGGATACTTGGCATGAGTACACTAGAAGAGGCTTTCACTGGTAAGAAATCTGATGTTTCACATTTTAATATTTTTGGCTCATTTGGTTATGTGCATGTGACCAAAGATGCCAGGAAGAAACTGGAACCAACATTTGAGATTGGGATTTTGTGGGGTACACTGAAACACTGCACAACTATCAAGTGTATTTTCCAAACAGCAGAATGATCGTTGTGTGATGGGATATAAAATTTGATGAGGAGAAATCCATGTGATTATCCCTTGAGAGGGAGCTAGATTTTCATGTAGAGGAGGAACTCTTGGTTCCCAAGGATGAGCCTCAAGAAGTGGAGCAGCCACATGCGGAGGATCATGGAGTGGGATAAAACACTCATGCAGGGCCATCCATCAAAACTGGTAGAAGGCGCACCCTGGAAATTGATAGATTGATACTTGATGCCACAGATAATGTAGGAGCCCCTACTTCACAGCACAAACAGAGACAGTCTCCAAATAGTTTTACTAGATACATGGATCTTATGAGAAAATGTATTGTGACTGAACCATCTTCCTTTCGTGAGGCATTGCAACAACCAATTTGGGTTGATGCAATGGTTGAGGAGTATGAATCCATTGTCAAGAACAATGCATGGGATATTTTCCCAAGACCGGTCTCCAAATCAGTGGTTGGATCTAGATGGATCTATAAGGTAAAGCAAGCTACTAATGGGAGTGTGGATCAATACAAGGCCATATTTGTGGCTCGAGGATTCTCATAGATCGAGGGATTGATTATGATGAGACATTTTCTCCTGTTGCAAGGTACTCTTCCATTAGATCCATCCTTTCACTCTCAGTGCAGATGGGTTGGTGCATTCATCAGATGGATGTGAAAATTGTGTTTCTTGATGGAGTCATTGAGGAAGAAGTGTACATAGAGCATCTATAAGGTTTCAAGATCTTTGACAATGAGTTGCACGTGCATTGACTCTAGAGATCATTGTATGGGCTAAAGCAAGCACCTCGTGCTTGGTACACTCAGATAGACAGCTATTTCACTAGACTGGGCTTCACCAATAGTGAAGAAGATGCAAACCTATACCAGATTGTGGTTGAGGGTAAGATATTGATTATTGTTCTTTATGTTTATTATCTAATTTTGACTGGTGATGAGCAGTTGATACACTCATGCAAGGAGGATCTTACAAGGGAGTTCGAAATGAAGGACATGGGAATCCTTCATTATTTCCTTGGTTTGGAAATATGGCAGCGGGATGGTGAAATTTTTGTTTCTCAAGGAAATTATTCCAAAGCGATATTGGGTAAGTTTCACATGGACAGCTGCAAACCCTTGAATACTCCTCTTGCAGGAAATTGGTGGAAATAGGATGCTACTTCTAGAGAGGTATTGGATGCTACTATCTACAAGCAGTTAGTTGGTTCACTGATGTATCTAGTGAATACCAGACCTAACATTTGCTACGAAGTTAACCAATTGAGTCAAGTTATGGTTAAGCCTACCAAGCTCTTTTGAAAGGCGGGGAAGAATGTATTGAGATACCTGAGGGGCACATCAGAGTATGGATTATGGTACAGACAGACAGAGGGAGTGAAGCTTTAAGTCTTAATGGATGCAGATTGGACAGGCAGTCCATCAGACATAAAGATCACATCAGGAGGGATCTTCAACATAGGATCGACAATAGTTTCTTGGTAAAATAGGAAGCATTGACCTATAGCACTCAATTCAGCGGAAGTAGAATACATGGAATACATTCAAGCTACATGTGAGTCTATCTGGATCAGAAATATCTTGGTTGGTTTGTTTGGTTCTGAGATGGATCCGACAAAGATACATTGTGATAATCAGAGTTGCATTAAACTATCGATTAATCATGTGTTTCATGATAGGTCCAAGAGCATAGATCGAATAATGTTACTTCAGTACATTCCCATGGAATATCAGGATGTAGATATTCTGACGAAGGCACTCACGAAGAGAAAATTTGAATACCATAGAGGCAGGATCGGGGTGAAGGATAATCCTTTTCTTATTGAGAGGGAGTGTTGAATTTCAACAAGAAATTTCATCACCCACACTAGTGTGGGACCAGGAGGTCCAAGAAGCACCTACACTAGTGTGGGACCACAGGTCTTAGCAGCACCTACACTAGTGTGGGCTAAATTTGGTGCATGTCTATTTTAGTTATCCCTTAATTAAGATGGACGATAAAATATAATCTAATCTCAAAATAAGTTGTAATAGTTAACTGAGTGTGATAAAATTTGTTGACTCATGAATTTCGAGTTGAGGGCAGTTGGTGAGGCATGCAGAGTAATTCTAGTTGTAACAGAGTTCGAAGTGTAGTGGTGCATTAGTTAATGCGGGTTGTAATCAGTTTAACTCTGTTAAGTGAGTTAAAATTAGTTGTGCTAGTTGTAACTAGTTGATATACTAGTGAGAGATCAAGTGAATTAAATATTATTTAATTCACATTCAGTGATCTCACATGCAACAGAGGATGTACTATTATTAGCTGCATGCATGTCAGCTCCAAAGGATACCCAGTTGAGATCTAGGTGAAAGGGAAGTTTATTATCAGTTGTAGGATTATTTGGTTTCACCCATGCAACCAAACATCCATTAGATTTCCCATGATCCTTGCGTAGTTTAGGAAGGCCAAAATTCCTATGGAATAGGGATTGCATTCCACACAAATTGTGTAAGCAAGGCAGGCTATCTAGAGGTAGTAAATTAGCTAAGTATTGGTTAGTTTTATCTGAGACAGTGTGAGATAGTTAGTTGAGTATAGGAGAGCTCTTGTGAGAAGAGTTGTATGTAATTGTTTCATGTATCCATGCTGAATATAAAATAGAATATAGTGGGGTTTTGAGCAACAAGATTTCCCCGGGAAATTATTTGTGTTGTAGTTTGATTGATTTTTCTTTACTTCATGTGATTGGTGATTGTGTTTTAATTTCCACAATTTATTTGTAGAAGTGATTCAGTATCTAGATTTACTACATTGTTAGATGTATTGAATCCATGATATATATGCTTGTTGTATAATTTCTACAGAAACAACATAAAAAAATATTAAAAATTAATAGTTGGGACTTTGTGGGAGATCTAATTCGGTGGGAACAATAAAACCAGAGACTGGTAGAAGCCAAGAGAAAAGTAGAATCTTACCATGAGAAGACTTCCACTCTAAAGGGATAGACGGTGGTGAACTATCTGAAAAGGGACTTCAAGCTGTTAGGGCTGGTGAAAACTCTATTTCGTTCTACACTAGATTATTCAAGCTTGGCCAATATTAAAATTGCATATCAGATTTTCTTCTAGGCCCCTCATCTAGCTCCAGCATTGTGGCATAGATGCGAACAATTTATCAATCCACCTACACTCTATATCATCAAACCCTTGATGTAGCCTCCAACGCCTACCCATCATGACTAGAGATGTTGTTGATCGTGTCAACCACAACACTTTATTTTATATTTTATTTAAATATTTTTTATTTTCAGTTAGTTAGTTAGAATTCAATTAGAACAATTGTGCAATGGAGCACGTTGGTATTTTTCTATGATTATACACTATAATGAAATCAAGAAGGAACATCATTGTAATAGGTTCTTCCCTCTGGGCCCTATAAAAAAAAATGATACTAAACCAAGGGTTTATAATTTTTGAGTTTTTTGTTTCCAAAAGAGAAGTGTTGTATACTTTTGATGAAATGTATGCTCTGTGGAAGATTAATAAAAAGCTTTTGGTGATTCCGCCTCATCTGAGTGTGTAGTATGTATTATTTTCTATGTTTTTTTCCATATGTGTTCAATATTATTCTCAAATTGCATGTAATAGTAGTTTTGATATGTGATTTCATGAATTTATGGATTTTTTTTAATTCAAGTGTTGATGAAGGACGTATGTATTGATATGAAAACCATATCCTTAAAATGTGCTCCATGTATCTTTGCATCCCACCAATTTCTCTGCCTATTCCATTTCGTTCGGAATTTTGATGCATAAAATTCTTATAATTAAGCCCAATGTATCAAATTTCTCTCATGCTGAGTTCATTTCCATATATAATTTAATGACTGATAAGCTATAGGTTCATGTGATGTTGGATGTTGTAGATCTAATATTGATTCTTCTGTAACTAATTATTTACATCATATTGCTAAATTTATCCTATTAATGAAGTTTATGAATCAATTTTCTTCCAAAATATATTGAATACTGAGTGTGATATAAATTTCTAGCTAACCTTAAAAAACACTCATCAAGATTTCCTAGGAACTAGTCTCTCTTCAACCCAGGGGTTGTCTCTAGGAACTACAATAGATAGAATACATTATTACAAGAGAATGCATCAAATACACCCCCGAATAGCATATAAATGACTCCCCTTAACTATGTGTCACACTTCCCTTATCAAAAGACGACACTTTGTTGTCAAGATAAATCCCCTCTGTGGACAGAGGTGAACTCTCTAGCCCTATAGTGGGTCTAGCAACATGAGATACTTTATAATGCAAAGTATCTCATGTTGCTAGACAAGAAAAGAGATAGAGGTACCTTTTTCCTGATTCTATGTTTGAACCCGTTGATGATGATCTTGATCCACGATCCTTTTAGGCTCGCTCCTTACTACTGGTGGCACATGAATACCTATGGAGGATCAAGAGGCAACAACAAACGTAATCCAATAGATAATAAGCATTAAACATTATCTGTCTAGCAAATGAAGGAGTACCAGAATATTTGCATGAAATATTAGACAAATATAGAAAGAAAACATTAGATGTTTTATTGATAAATATGAAATCAAGAGCTTACAGCTCGGGCCTTGATGTTGGAGGCCTACCTTTGGTGAAAATTGGATTCCTTCACTGAAGCTCCAAAGCATTCATTCTCTCGAAAAACTTAGGGATTATCATAGTGCAAGAATGTAAAGGGAACAAGAGTTCAGAATACCCCAACAATGACCAACCATTAGTGGAAAGATGGGGACCAATTTATAGGAAGGGAGAAGAGGTTGGGAGCCCAAAGGAGGAGGAAGGTCCACTTTCTAAGGGATAAACCCCCACGGATGAGATCAAAGCTCTAAAATTAGAGAGCTCAACTCTATCACCACCATTTAACATCCAACTCGCCACCCTAGAACTTAGATAGGTCGAAGCTTCTCCTCTATTTGAGGAAACACTGCCAAAAGGGGATTAACCCAGATTTCTAAGAAATAAGGATGCTAAAAGCACTAAGACAGAAATATAAATCTGGCATCAGTGCGAGCATGAGACTAAGAAATGCGTTGACCCATAAACCTAGGTTTTTGACCAAGTTCCTTTAGTAATCTTCCAAGGAATATTTCTTTGAGTCTTTAGGGGATGTCTTTACATATTTCTTCATAGTACATTGCACAGGGTTTATCACAGGGCACTTCAGGATCAAGGATGGGAATTGAGCATGGTGACAAATTACTGTGTAATAAATGCCCCCTAAAGCATTAAGGCGGAATGGGCAGTGATGGCTAGAATGCTTTATGAACCAAGGCAAAGAATTCAAATCACCGCCAGGAAACCTGCCAAATCAAACATATTACAATATATGAAATCTATGGTATGAATATGCCTAACCACATAACTCTACACTAGGCATCAAATAACGCATGAAACCACGACATGGTCACATTCATCCATATAAAGATACCATAGAAATGGATTTGCGGTATGGATGCAACCATCCATATAGATAGGATTATGTATACAATCATGAATACTCAATAACTCCTCGCAGCCTGGATCAAAATCAAATGTGACCCAAGGTCTTCATCACGATCTCAATAAACACAATGTATGAATCTATACATGTGAATAGATGTGCTCATGTCGAAAATGGTAGAAACCACCTTGTTGAGCCCTGGAAAAAGCTATGTTTTACCCCCATCTTTAGCTTGATTTATTATTAACTTTTGTATGTTTTCCTTCATTTTAGAAATAAATCAAATAAGAATAGTGTAAAATTAGGGTAAAATGAATTATTAATAGTGTTTTTAATAGTATAAAACTAACTTTCGTTGTATTTATTAATAGGGAATTCGAACAAACCAACAACTGACCAAGCAACCAAACAACAACAATCAAGAAAAGAAAATGAAATCGCGTTCGGTTCCTGAGAATAAACAAGAGATGGAAAGACACGTATAGTCTTGAAGCATTCCACTAATAGCTGCGAAGCCTTAGGATATCCTGATCCTGAGGATTCACTATTATATGTTTTGTTTCTCCTTAAAGTTATGAAAGGTTTCAGGTGAAAGAGAACAGGAGAGCATTTTCCATATATTGTAATTTTCTATAATAAACATTTATTCAGATAAAGTCTGTGAACTCATGATGATGTAACTATTCTATTGATTAATGAAAGAGTTATCATTTTCGTTATAAGTGGATTCTGAGTATTTCTTGGCAGAATACGTTTGGAGGCTTCGGGCCCAGTCACTGGCAGTTCTCCTGCTATTTTTTGTTATATTTTCATTTCCCGATTCTCGCAATTTTGTTATTCTTATGCTTTGTAGAATTATGATTCAATTCAGTAATTGAAAGTGTGGTGTGTTACAATTTCCTTTTCAATCAGATTGAATTTATCATTAATATTCCTTTACTACTAAGTGATGTTTTTCCATTTATTAGATTGATTTCGGCGTGGTTAAGTAGCTTTTGTTCAATTTTGCACATTTCTATTTCTTGAGTTTTTCCCATTGCAAGTGTGAACATATGGTTTGTTGTTCAATTCTGAATTTTGTTATTAATTGAATCATAGAGAATTCCATTACAAAGCGTCAATAGGTGATTTCTATTCAATTTATTAAGTATTTCTTTTATATTGTTGTTCAATTCATTAAGCTGCTTGTTCAATTGCAAAAGATCTTTAATTTCGACATTTGAGTGTTTAATTTCTGCATAAGTTCAGACTAGAATTTCCTTCTTTGATTTATTTAAAGTATTTCATAGTTTACTTTTGAATTGATTGATTGAACTTCGAGAATTATATAGTATTTCTGGAAATGATTTAGAGTAGTTAACCTCTAATTTCACTCGCATATACTTTTCTTGCACTCTTCAAATAAATAGACTTTACTTGGGTTGATGATTAATGTGAAGCATTAAGATTACTTTTAATAGTCATCTTTTTGAACCAACATTTTTGCTTCATTGCTGGGGAGATTTTTTAGGAGTGATGTCTTTTTATTTTTCCTTTTGTTGTGAAAGAACTGAGTATTGAAAATGAGAGGTAAGAACCTGTGTATTAGCAAGCAAAACACATGCTCTCCATCCCCCTTTTCAGAAATTGTGTAGAGGTTAAATAGGATAGGTGTTTGTTTTTTTTTATGAATGACTAGAAATAAAAAGATAGAATTAGATCAAAATCTGCCATCTAAATCCACAAAACCCAAGCGATTGGTGACCCTTGGAAGAACAACATTCATAGACGAAATCATAAGGAAATTTGAATCTCAGGCATTTGTAGGACCCAAAATCATTTCTGAAAAGAGTCCTACTACAATCCCTGAGGCAATAGCCTCACCATATGCAGCCCACGTCGAGATCCATAGAAAAACTGAAGGGTCTGAATAGAGCTTTCAGACTACAGAACATTTGAGTCTTCACCCTTCACAAGAGGGAAATTCTTGCAATTTTCAAGAAGGAGAGGGAGAAACCAGTAGTGCTGTAAGGATCAATATAAAAACTCCAGAGCCTGGATCTCCTGGAATAGTGGTTGAGACAGAGACACCCAAAATTCCAGATCGAGGTAGTGCTGCAAGGCCTCCTCCAAATCCACCTCCTAATCCTACTCAAATTATTCTCCCAGACTAGGAAATCCCTGAAGGTTATTGGCACATATTTGATCAGATGGTGCACAATCAACCGCAGGGAAAAACATCAACATTGGAGTATCCCATTATTGACCCAGTAGCAAATGTCCCTATGAAATTTATTCCATTACAAAACATCCCCACCTTCCATGGACTAACTTCAGAAGATCCAGATGCATTCTTATTTGAATTTCATGTTTTGTGTAGGGGATATGATTACACCATTGACCCTCAAAAATTGAAACTATTCCCCTCTACATTAAAGGGGGAAACTCTACGCTGGTTTATGGGGCTCGGTGGGGAAACCATTTATAATTCAAATGAAAAAATATTTGCTTAGTAAATACCAAGGTTATTGCTGGACTCGAGAATTAAAAGATGAAATCTTCAACATGAATACAAAATATAACGGCTTGTTAGAAGAATAAGAAAATTATAATGAAATTATTCCATTGTGTATCAGGTGCTCTCGAGGTAGTACGCATAATAGGCCATCTGGACGGGATTCAATCGATAGGAATTACAAACAGTCAGGTGGTAGCGTAACCAGAGTAGAATTCGGTAATCTCTTGGAAGATTTCAAAAGAAATATCTTGGGCACCCTCACAACACAACTAGATGTCCTGCAAGCCAAGCAGAAGCAAGCTTTAGAAGAACAGAACTTGGCTATTTTTTTTCCACGTTGTCGAAAGAAGCACAACTAGCGGGAGTGTCCATTGGACATGGTCTAGACATGTGCCATATGTACCAAGGACCACGCCACTAAACAATGCCCTTCACTTCCAGGGTTGAAAGAGGTTTTTAAAGAAGCAGAAGAAGAAATAGAACCGATATTTCTGATGAATCAATGTCGACAGTGGCAAGCCTGTCCAACAGGTATGTCACAAGACCCATCTCAGTTCTTTCCTTCTTCACAATGAAATCAATGGACTTTGGCACAGCATGGAAAAACCAATAACCTTTTTCTTCTTAGCTATCACAACTATTTTCCATGCCCCCTTGGCCAACTCAATCCTGTCCAGGTAATGGTTGGCTGAATTTTCCATTCTCTCCTTCATTCTGGAAAAATAATCCATGTCAGTCCCAGTGGCCTGCCTCCACCTCACAAAATTCAAATTGGTCTCAAAACTGGAATCAAACCCTGGGAATGACCAATTTACCTATGGTAACAGGGGCTCAAACTCAACCCACATTACCAGCTCCATACCCATTACAACAAAATCCTCAGCCTATTATACGCCCTCAACTTCCAGCTCAACCAAATCCTAATCATAATAACAGACCAGTTCAGCTGATCCAGATTGTTGAGAATCTAGACTCCGAAACTGAACATAAGGAATGCAATGAACTTAGGCTGAGATCAAGGCACATTATTTCACCTAAAAAATATACCTCCCTGCCATAAATTGAGTCTGAAATTTTAATAGTACCTAAATAATCAACTGTGACTGAAACAAAGATAAAACAAGGGAGGGACACAGTCGACCAAAAAGATCCTGAAAATATTATTATTTCCTCCCCTCCATTCCCTGAAAGATTAGTAATACCCAAGCCAATTGTCTCTTCAGATTTTGATATCATAGGGGAATTAAAAAATCTTTGTATTAAAATTCCTCTCCTATAGGCTATATAAGACATCGCTATTTATGCTAAAACAATTAAAGAACTGTGTAAAAAAACTTGTGAGGAAAGAAAATACTTTGCCAACTTTTCATGTTGTAGGGACACTGACAGATTTACTTTTGGGTAAAGAAACACCAATAAAATATGAGGATCCAAGAAACCCCATAGTCAAAATCCAAATCTATGGTTGCTCCTTCTCAAACACGTTAGTCGATTTGGGGGCAACTATTAATATTCTAACTATAGGAACCTGTGAAACACTTGGTATAACAGCCTTGGAACCCACCACTACCTTGTTGGAACTTGCTAACCGACCTGTTGTTAAACTAGAAGGTACATTATAGGATATCCTGGTTTTTGTGGAATCATGGGAATACCTGGCAGATTTTTTAGTTATTAACCCAAAAATTAGATTAGAGAGACATCCCCTAATATTGGGACGACCTTGGTTAGCAACGACCGATGCTTACATAGGTTGTCGAACAAGCATCATGACCACTCCTAGAGGAGATGTGATAAAGAATATTGTTATATATCCTCTAGCCAAACCAAGTCTTCCCACTATAAATATTCACAAACAACCACCTGCATATAGGGAATAAAACATTCATTCACCATTGACAGTAGTTGAAACACTCGAATTCAAAAATCAAACTGAAGATGATGTGATCAAAAACTTTATAAATCAACCATCTACTTCAGGAAACTTAAAGTACCAAATGTTAAAAGTAGTTCTTGATAATGAAGCACAGGAAGATCCTTTAGTGGATATTGATGACCAACACATACCCACAACTATTTTTAGTAACAACATGCCAATTGAAATTGAACCAGGTAAAATTTTAAAGATCAATAGCAGTCTGGATAGTGACCAACAAAAAAGTCTCATTAAATTCTTGCAAAAATATCAAGGATCCTTTACTTGGGACTACCCAGAAATGAAGGGTATAGATCCCCAACCAAGCACACATCATATTTACACACAGAAGGATGCTAGCCCCACCTGACAGCCTCAACGAAGACTAAACCCACATCTAAAAGACATTGTAAGAAATGAATTACAGAAGCTGCTAGAAGTAAATTTTATTTATCCTATTTCAGACAGTAAATGGGTCTCTCCATAAGTGGTCATCCCTAAAATGAATGGTAAGTGGTGAATCTGTGTGGATTAAAGAGAGCTAAACAAAGCCACACAGAAGGACCACTTCCCCCTTCCCTTTATTTATCAGGTCCTTGACACATTGGTAGGAAAACGGTTATTTTCCTTTCCTGATGGTTTTAGTGGCTATAATAAAATCCAAATAGCCCCTGAAGACCAAGATAAAATAACCTTCACCTGCCCCTAGGGTACATTTTCCTATAAATTATTTGCCTATGGGGTACAGGTATTATGTTATTTTTGTTGATGACTATTCTCATAGATGCTGGATCTTCTTCATGCAGAAGAAGAGAGAAATATTATCAAAGTTTTGTGAGTTTAAAGCATTGGTGGAGAAGGATTCGAGGAAGCAAGTGAAGGCTATATAGAGAGATAATGGTGGTGAATATATCTCAAACGAATTCAAAGACTTCTGTAGCAAAGAAGGAATTTTAAGAGAAATCATAGTGCCTCATAACCGACAGCAGAATGGGGTCGCAGAGAGGAAGAACAGAATGATCGTGAGTGTTGCATGAGCTATGTGGCATGACAAGGGCCTATCGATGCACTTGTGGGCAGAAGCATGCAACACTGCGGCTTATGTGAAAAACCATTTTCCTCATAGAGAACTTGGCATGCGTACACCTGAAGAATATTTTACTGGTAAGAAGCCTGATATTTCTCATTTGAAGATTTTTGGGTCATCTGTTTACATTCATGTGACAAAGGACGCCAGGAAGAAGCTCGAGCCGACTGCAGAAGTTGGGATATTTGTGGGATACACAAAAACACCCCATAATTATCGTGTGTATTTTCCAGACAGTCGGATGACTGTGGTGCAACGAGATATAAAATTCAATGATGTGAAATCCATGAAGTTTTCACTTGAGAGGGAGATACACTTGCATGCAGAGGAGGAGCTACCTATTCTGAAAGATGAGCCTCCAGATGTGGATCAGCCACAGGAGGATATTCATGGAGTGGAGGAGTCGACTCAAGTAGAACCAAACATTTGAACTAGCAGAAAGCGTACCACAAAAGCTAAGAGACTGAAGCTTGATGCAGCACAGAATGTAGGAGTCCCTACATCACAACGCAGATAGAGACAGTCACCTAACTGATTTATTGGATACATGGCTCTTATGAGAAATTGTATCGTGACAGAGCCATATTCTTTTGAAGAAGCAGTGCAGGAGCCCACATGGGTAGATGCCATGGTGGAGGAGTATGAATCGACTGTCAGAAACAGTGCTTGGGAGATTGTTCCAAGGCCAGTGGGCAAATCAGTGGTAGATTCGAAATGGATCTACAAGGTAAAGCAAGCTGTTGATGGGAGTGTCGATAAGTATAAGGCAAGATTTGTTTCCTGGGGCTTCTCACAGATCGAGGGGATTGATTATGAAGAAAATTTTGCACCTATTGCACGGTATTCTTCCATAAGGACCATCCTTGCTCTCTCAGCGTAGATGGGTTGGCACATTCATCAGATGGTTGTGAAGATTGCGTTCCTTAATGGGATCAAGGAAGAGGTGTACAGTGAGTAGCCTGAAGGATTTGAGATCTTCAGCAGCGAGTCGCATGTGTGCAAACTCAAAAGAGCGTTGCATGGGCTGAAGCAAGCACCACGTGCTTGGTACACTCGGATCAATAGCTATTTCACTTGACTTGGCTTCACCAAGAGTGAGGCAGATGAAAACCTGTATCAAATTGTGGTGGAGGGTAAGCTTTTAATCATTTTTCTTTATGTTGATGATTTAATACTAACGGGTGATGAGCATTTGATACACTCATGCAAGGAAGATCTTGCAAAGGAGTTCGAGATGAAATATTTGGGCCTCCTTCATTATTTCCTTGGATTGGAAATATGGCAGTGAGAAGGTGAAATATTTGTGTCTCAAGGCAAGTATGCCCGAGAGATACTGGAGAAGTTTCACATGTAAGGCTGCAAGCCTATCGACACTTCTCTTCTAGGAAATTGGAGGAAAGAGGATGCTACATTAGTAGAGGTAGTGGATGCCAATGTTTATCGACAGTTGGTGGGTTCGCTCATGTATTTATTTAATACAAGACCAAACATATGCTATGCGGTGAACCAACTTTCACAAGCGATGGTTAAGCCTACCAAGATCTTTTGGAAGGCAAGAAAGCATGTCCTGAGGTATCTCAGGGGCACATCTAAGTATGGCTTATGGTACATACAAACGGATGAGGTGAAGTTGCATGGCTTCATTGATGCAGATTGGGCAGGCAACCCAATGGATAAAAAGAGCACATCAGGAGGGGTTTTCAATATCAGATATACAACAGTTTCTTGGTACAGCAGGAAACAAATATCTATGGCACTTAGTTCAACAGAAGTAGAATACATGGCAACAATTCAAGCTACATGTGAGGCTATCTGGATGAGGAAGATCCTGGTCAGTTTGTTCGGTTCACATTTAGATCCTACAATGATACATTATGATAATCAGAGTTGCATTAAAATCTCGATTAATTCTATGTTTCATGATATATCTAGACATATTGATATATCGTATCATTATATCAGAGATTGTGTGCAGCGGAAGATCATGTTGCTTCAGTACATTCCTACGGAAGATCAGGATGCAGATATTCTGACGAAGGCGCTCACCAAGAGAAAATTTGAATACCATAGAGGCATGATCGGGGTGAAGGATAATCCCTATCTTGTTGAGAGGGAGTGTTGAGATTCAACAATATGATGAAGCTTAGTGAAAATCCGTCACCTTCACTAAGTGGGCCCGCAGGCTATTTTTAGGTGTAAGTCTATTTTTAGACATGGTGATCATATTTCAAAAGTTGCAGAATGCTATTTGTGGATGGTTGTTCAAGTTGGAAAAATAGATTAAATTCTATTTTTTGAATGTTGGGCGAAGTATATTTATAGATCATCGATCTAAAAATAGATGCATGTTGGTTATTATTAGCTCTTAATAATAATCCGACAATAAACAACAACTTATTCTCTTGGAGCACTTTAGTTCAGTGTACATATTTGGAAAATCAGTGGGCTGAAGGAATTACGCAATTCCTAGGGTTGACTGGTGGTTCATGCATGGAGGACTCAGTTAGAACTGAAGTGGCAAAGTTATGAAAAAGTTGGAAGAGTAGTTCATGGAGTTGTTATTCAGTTTAACTCAGTTATTGGAGTTAAACTCAATTGAGCTAGTTGTATCTAGTCTAAATGAATGATGCACTAGTGAGAGTGGAGTGAATTAATTAGTTAATTAATTCACAAATAATAACTCACTAATCAACTGAACAAATACATAGTTAACTACAGTGCATGTCAGTTCTAGTGGAGACCCAGTGGAGAGGTAGGTGAAAGAGTGAGATGGACTATTTGTTGTGACTATAGTGATGCATTGATTGCATCACAAACACATTGGAGTTGCCAATGAGGATTGCACAGTCAAGGCAAGGCCAATTCGAATTCATTCAGAGGTCTTCTTCAACAAGGATTGTGCAGTGGAGGAAGGCGATCAAGAGGCAAAAAATTAGTGCATGGTTTTGCATATTTCTTCATGTTAGTGTGTGACAATTGTATTGTACTGAGAGTTTGATGTACTAAGCTTTGTATGAGATTGTTATATGATCTCCATGATACATAATATATGATATTTGGGGCTTTTAGCTTCAGGTTTTCCCATTAGAAAACTGTGTTATGTGCGATTGTCTTTATTGCTTCATGTGTTTGCAATAGAGTTTCCGCAAAATATTAATAGTGGAAGGATTTTGTATTTAGCAAGAAGATAAAATATTGTTAGATCAGGAGAATCTAGATATATACATGCATATGTTATATAATTTCTACAAAATATTCACTGCAGGGAGTAATGACCCGATAGATTCAATTTCTTAAAAATTTGTTATTTATTTTAGCTGTAAATAGTGTATATATTCTTATTGCATTTGATTGTAATTTACAGTTTTTTCATCATCGTGTAAAATACTTACATTTTTTTTCCTTTTGTTTGTTTTTTTTGTTCAATCAATTGAACAGTTGTTGTTCAATCGACTGAACAGTTGATATTCAAATCAAATGAATAGTCACATTTTTTTCCTTTCGTGTGTTTTTATTTTTGTTTTTCAATCAATTGAATAGTTGTTGTTCAATCGATTGAATAGTTGTTGTTCAAACCAAATGAATATTTGTTTTTCAGTGTGTTTTTTAATTAATATTTTTGTTGTTCAATCAATTGAATAATTGTTGTTCAATTGATTGAACAACTAATGTTCGAACCAATTGAACAATTGTTTTTTAACATGTTTTTTTTAATGTTTTTGATTTTGTTGTTCAATCAATTGAACAGTTGTTGTTCAAACCAATTGAACAACTTCATTTTTTTGTTGTGTGTTTTTAAAAGTTTGTTGTTCAAAGTAGCAACATTTTTTTTTCTTTGCTGATTTTCTTTTAAAAATATCCACTCTTCCTTTACACATTCTTGCCATAAGAACCATTTTATTGAATGAGGAATTTGCACCTAAAGTAGAGAAAAGCAATGATATTATTAATATTATGTTTTTTGGAATTTTTGATGGAAATATTTACTTTAGAGGCTGACATTATTTATCTATATAATGATTGGTTGGATATCCCCTGTTCAACCATATTATCACACAATTCATTATATTAATCTTATGTTGGTTTATATTTTTACACTCTCAAGTGGTAATTCTCTTTGGCATGAGGATATGGGAATAAGGGCATCATTTTTATTGGCATTTTTTTATACTTCTTACACCATCCCTAACTCTTAAGGATTTAATGAACCTCCCTCCATTTATAACAAAAATAAAATATGTCTCTATGTGAAAATTGTTGAAAAAAGAGAGAGAGAGGATAGGGGGTCTCATTATGAGCCGACCTACCATGATCATGAGGATATAACAGGTGACATTCACACAATGGCCACCACACCACGGTAGTGACTTTCTCGACAGCTAAAAAAACTTGAAGGATAAGAGGTCGCATCACGAAGTGACTTGATCACTCTGTTAAATCCCCGTGAATGGCACTATGACTATCTAGCCACCACACCAACATAGTAGTCTCTCCACAAAACAAGCAAAGTGTCTATTTTTAAATAGATAATTCTGGCTCATTTTTGGGTTAAAACAACAACCCTGTCGAGGCTATGGACACCTGTTGGCAGCAGTGGCTCTGCTTGTGGTATTGGAGTATTTTTTACAACAACCAATTATTTTACATGCCCCTATCTCCTATTGATCCATTCCTGAAGCAAAATGCACTGTTTGACTAAGTTTTATCATTATAATAAACCTATATGCATAATCAACTTCGATTTTATATGAATTATCTTAATTATGTCGAATTGAGTGATAACAACATCCGTCATAATCTATTATTTGTCACGCTTCCATCATATTATGTCGTCAAAATAGAAAATCCTTTTCATAATCCTTGCTCCTCCTCTTTCTCCATTTTTGGTCATTTCCATCTGACGTACATTTGTAATAATTACCAGATTTTGACTTATATTTCATATGCATTCATGATTTCTACTGCCTTTCCTCTTTTCTTGTGCTTAAAGGCCGTGGACGCCCTTCTCTCATTAGAGGGGGTATGAATATCTATAATAAATAGGCATGCGAATTAACTGTGAAACTTCGTTTGAATAGGCTGATTGGAAAATAAAATCATTGCATTAACATAATGCAGTCACATTTCTAATAATAAATTTTACAAGAGTTTCATGTAGTATTTGTGTTTTTTTTAACCAACAAATCCAAGAGAAGTGCATACAAAAGGGTGAAGAAATAAATTCCGAAAGCATAGTAGCTATGGGTGGAAACTCTCTTTGCAATGAACCCACAAAATTTCAAGTCACGGAATTGGATCACACTGTTCTCCAGCAAACTGGTTGGATTTCATATCTGAACAGGCTACAAGGGTTCAATATGGAGATAGCAATCGAATTCCTGCAGAACCTGCAGGAAGGGAATACCATAGTTAAAGCCATAATTATACCAATCTCCGAAGAAGTAATTTCTAAGGTCTTTGGACTTCCAATGGAAGGGAAAAAGTGGATTGATAAACATGTCCTCATAAAAGAAGAAATTTCAGTATATAAGGACCCAGATGAGCAATTGGTATGAAAAGGAAAATGTATTGGCCATGCATCCTTGAAGAAGCCTTGGCGAGAACTGTCAATCATCATCAAAAAAAATATCACATGTGATGGACGCCAGGATATGGTAAATTCTCGTCAACTCAAATTGTTAGTTGTACTCAAACACACAATTTCAGTTAATATACCTTTTTTCTAGAATTCTATATTGCATGACATTGTTGTTCGGATTAGGAAAGCTAAAAACCCTCAGGAAGTTGTCAATCATCATGGCCTGATAAAATTGATTATTTTTTATGAATTAAGTAAATATCAGTTAGCATGGGATATCTTTGTCAATCCTACCCTACCTACCCCTGAAGAAAACCTTGATAGAGTAGGAATTGAGCATCCAAGAACAGACATGCTAGTCCCTATGAAAGCTAGAGGGAAGAGAACCTGTATCTCAACCTCAGGTCCAGTAAAATGGAGACGATATGAAAGAATAAAACTACAAAAAAATACCTCAACATTTCCAGATGAGACAGGGCCATCCTATACACCCCCTCCGAGCCCTCAAAATGCACCTTTATAGGGTTATGAAAAGGAAATGGCTCAAGTATTAGAACATATGAGAGAATATTGTGAAGCTAGGAGCCCATTTGAACAATTTGAGGAGAAGAGGGATCTTTCGAACCAGCCTACCTCTACTGGCAGTTATGGTCACACTGAAATCCTACCTTCCACTAATGAATTGCAGGATTTGAGGGATTTATTTCCCTTTGATAATGAATGTTTGGATAACAAAGACCAGATAGAGAGAGCATCTGAGTCTGAAAATTAGTCATGAGATACTTTTTTATTAGACCAGGACACAAATGTGGATACAGCTCCTCTGACTCCTGAAGAAAATATTGCTCCACCTAGCCAAGATATCAATGTCAGCACAACCTCTTTAGTGCCCGAAGAAAACATTATTTCATTAAATTATAACCCTAATATTGGCACAGCCCCACCTGAACCTGAAGTCATTGTTGCACCTTCTCCTACCATAACCCCTTTGAAAGAAAAATCAGTTTGGGCTAAGTTGAGAAAAATGCGCAGGAAATGCAGGAAATTGAGAAAAACAATGAAACATTTAAGGAAATGGTTGAAAGAGGTAGATACGACCTAGAAGCCTAAAAATAAATTAGATACTATGGAAACCCAAACAGATTTTGTCACAAAAACTATAGACTGCAGCCCCCAAGAGGGACAATTGAAGTCTCTGTGCAGACTGATTTGATACCTACAGATGACAAAGAGACCCAAATAGAGGAAACACCTGCTTATACCCCTTTGGTACAAAAAAATTCCAATCAAAGGCTTCGTAACGAATTGATTCAAATTTAGCAATAATTAGTTCAGTATAGGAAGGAAGTAGTGCCTTTGCAAGAACATCAGGCATTAATAAAATGATTTAATGACCTTATTGCAACCAAAGATGAAACCTTTTCCCAACTTAGGGAAGAAAGGTTGAAAGTGAAAAGGGAACAGGCTCAACTGGAACAAATTAAGGAACAAACTAGTGTTGTTTGTTCTCTTTACTCAGATGTTTTGTCTTGCAGATCACCGGCCACAAATTATGCCTTATTTCTAGTGGAAAGGTATTTGTTGTTGAAGGTAAAAGCTGTCAGAGTAGGGAAGCCTACTTCATTTAAGTCCACAGAAGAATTTTTTCAATGTTGTAATGAACAAGACGAATAGGTCCAACACCTTTTGTGTGAATTGTACTTACAAAATTTATTTTTAGAAGATGAAAGAGATAGTAACCCTAGTCCCTTCATTAGGGACATTCAGTTTCAAGATTTTCTACTTTTTCTAAAAACTAGATGAGATGGGCTAAGGCCTACAATACCTTCCAGAAAAGGGAACATGGGTTAGATTTATGGGTCAGAGGGGAACCTACAAAACCCCTACATTTATTCATTCAATATAAGAGGTTTATGCAATAGGAAGGAGTGATAGCCAAGATAGGGACAATTCACAAAGATATTGTACATAATGGGAAAGCATACTTCCAGGATATTTAGGGGGGTGCTTTATTAGCAGTTAAGAAAAGATGGCAAGTCTATACCAATAACGTTAAGAATAGAAAGCCATTTGGTTACAGGAATTTTAAAGCTGTTGCTTCTCATTTTCATATGTATAGCAATTTAATTTTAAAACTGGGCCCTACATCGATAGGATGCAGATATAGATGCCCCATCATATGGTACCCTCCTGAATATTACCACCATGATTATGAATTTCCATAGGGACATACAAAATTGGCATTTGCAAAAGTGAAACAAAAGCATGGTTTTAGACTTTACAGGGAAGAGGTATATTCTGCCTATTCCTTAACTCAAATACACTTCAATCATTTGTTTGCATGAGGACATGAAAAAATGTAATCAAGGGAGTATGTTGGGCCCTGGAAAAGGTACGTTTTACCCCCATATTTAGTGTGATTTATTATTTAATTTTGTATGTTTTCCTTCATTTTAGAAATAAATCAAAGAAGAATAGTGTAAAAGTAGGGTAAAATGAATTATTAATAAATAGTGTGTTTAATAGTATAAAACTAACTTGTGTTGTCTTTATTGATAGGGAATCCGAACAAACCAACTGCTGACCAAAAGACCAAACAGCAGCAGTCAAGAAAAGAAAATGAAATCGTGTTCAGTTCCTGAGAATCAACAAGAGATGGAAAGACACGTCTATTCTTGAAGCATTTGGTTGATAGATGTGAATCCTTAGGATCTCATGATCTTGAGGATTCACTATTCTCTATTTTGTTTCTCCTTAAAGTTATAAAGGTTGCAGGTGAAAGAGAACAGGAGAGATTTTTCCATATATTGTAATTTCCTGTAATAAACATTTATTCAGACAGATTCTGTGAATTCGTGATGATGTACCTGTTCTAGTGATTAATGAAAGAGTTAGAGTTTTCATTATAAGAGAATTCTGAGTATTTCTTGGTAGAAGACTTTTGGAGGCTTCAGGCCTGATCCCTGGGAGTTCTCTTGCTATTTTGTGTTCTCGCAATTTAGTTATTCTCATGCTTTGTAGAATTATGATTCAATTCAGTAATTGCAAGTGTGGTGTGTTACATTTTCCTTTTCAATCAGGGTGAATTTATCATTAATATTCCTTTACTGTTGAGTAATTTTTTTTCATTTATTATATTGATTTCAGTGTGGTTAAGTAATTGTTGTTGAATTCTGCACATTATTATTTCTTGAGTTTTTCCCATTGCAAGTGTGAACATATGGTTTTCTGTTCAATTCTTAATGTTGTTATTAATTGAATTATACATAATTCCATTGCAAAATGTAAATAGGAGATTACTATTCAATTTATTAAGTATTTATTTTCTATTGTTGTTCAATTCATTAAGCTTGATGTTCAATTGCAAAATATCTTTAATTTCAGCATTTGAGCATTTTCTTTCGGCACAAGTTCAGACTAGAGTTTCCTTCTTTTATTAATTTAAAGTATTTCATAGTTTACTTTTGAATTGATAGATTGAACTTCAAGAATTAGATAGTATTTCTGGCAACGATTTAGAGTATTTAACCTCTGATTTCACTCGCATATACTTTTATTGCACTCTTGAAATAAACAGACTTTCCTTGGGTTGATGATTAATGTGAAGCATTAATATTAATTTTAATAGTCATATTTTTTAACCAATATACCTGATTATCGGTAAATGATGAAAACCATTAATAGGCACGAGGGAAACCACCAATAATGACGATGGACCTGAAGGTACAACAACACAATCTACAAGCTTGAATGAATGTGTTGAATTCAAACACTTGCAGAATCATTCGATTGAAGGGAAATGATGTGAACCTGTCATTGAACATGAATAATTTTCCATTGAGGAATTCAAGCTCCAAGGTATTGAAAATAAGTTTCTAAACCACCTTCCTAGATAATGATCTGAAGTCGACTAGAAGTGATTTTTCGAAGGAGGGCCATAATGATTCCCACATCATCGACATGAAAAAACAGATATCTCAGGATGATATGAGTGATTCAGGATTGTAGCAGAGGAGGTTAGATAATAAAAGGATTTTTCACAAAAAGGATTTCTCTTGAACATATTGGCGACATGACTCTGGAGTGTGGTAGCATTTGACTCAAATGGGATCAGAGGTCATGATGAAAAAAATGGTGATCGAATAGAAGGAAAATGTATTTCCCAAACCCACGAAGGAAAATTGACGAATGAAGGATATCCCCAACCCGACATGAACTGCAGATGAATTTCATGTTCAAGAGAAACAATTTGCCCAAAATACACATAGGATGTTCACTTTCAATTTTCCCCTATTCTTGCTAACGAGTACCTATTTATTTTGGATAAAAAGTGTGAATAGGATAACATATGTTGAGTGTGTAAGTTCTTTCTTTGAATGAATCGATCCTAGTAATTTTAACGAGCCCTAGGAAGGAGGAAGGAGGTCTCTTCATGGTGACAAGCCTTTCATTGTTTAATCTTTAACGAGTCCAATGAAAGGGTAACTCGAAAAATTTTCATGTTTTAGGAGTTTGAAAAGAAACAAAAAATAAAACTCGATCGTTTCCATTTTCGTAAATCGTTTCTCGAATCTGAAAAGCTAGAAAACAATACCTAAGAGAACCTATTGACCATGATCAATCAAGGTATTCCTTTTTCTTAAATAGTGAATCTCGACCCAAAAAAGGGGTAAACGTATACTGAGACTATGTCAATTCATTTACTTTAACGAGTTAGAAATGACAAACACTAAAAAATATTTTCGTTTTTAGAGAGTCTAAAAATAGTTGAAAGAGGACTCCACCTAAAGGAACGAGTGGTATAAGGGGTATCAATTGTTTCCGGTTATGGTGGAACTGCTCAGAACAAGTAAAGGTCAAGAGGATGTCTAACAAGACCACTCATCATAGTGGTTTCTTGGGAAATGGTAAAACTTCCAAGTGAGAGTGTATGATCGACCAAGCAGATGGTGAAAATGGAATGAGAAAACCAGGGCTCATCTAAAAAAAAAAGGCTAATAAAATGGAAATCACAAGAGGCAGGACGAGAATGGTTTCATTTTTACACAAGCTTGAAACATGGGAAACTCTGCTTGAAATTGATTTCATTTTTACACAAGCTTGAAATGGAGACAAACTATTCTTGAGATAAGTTTGCATGCCCCTAATGTGGGGACTCAATTCGAGGTACATGCCCCCCCAACTTCATCTCATTCACCTAAGTAGGCTACTGGTTACTAACAGGTGGATGGAATGAAGGTTCATTTATGAGAGAAAGTGAAAGACTCAACTGGGAATTTAAGAGATCTATTAAAATACTCGAATTGAAAGGGGACTTGTTTCATTTTTTAATGAGGTTGAAACAATAAAATAACTATCCTCATGACACCTTGTTTCATTTTTTAATGAGATTAACACAAGACAAGGAACTCTTCTCCAAAGAGCTTGATTCATTTTTTAATGAGATTGACACAAGAAAAGGAACTCTACTCCGAAACTTGATCACGACCCATAAGAAGTCATGGATTCTAGGAGGTTCTCATCATATGGGAGAAAAACACTCTAGAAATCAGGGTCTAATGCCCCCAGTACATGATGCACAGTATCACTGACCAGATCATTAGCAGACATGAGCATGGAACAGGTGGCCACATAATTTTCCTCTGGCGGAGAAGATATCAATTGCATGTAAGGACCATTTAGGGACGAGGGTTGACTGGGAGAAAAATTAGAAACAATGAACGACAATTGATTGATGGTCACAATTCTTCCTTCATGCGGGAAACGCATCATACGAAAGAGAGAAGAGACAAGAGCTCCCATAACATAAGTATAGTCACTCCCAAGGAGTAATTTAAATTCCAAAGAGTCTTGGACAACCATCACATCTATATAGGTAGTATTTCCTCCCAAATTAATAGGTAACTTAGGAAGGATCCCTAAAGGTTGATTGGTTCCTCTGTTAAATGCCAACAGATTCTAGGTAATGGGCATAAGCTGTGGAGAACCGAAATATTTCCAACTATTTGAGGACATAATACTAACAGATGCACCTTCATCTATTATGGTGATAGGTATGGCCACATTATAGGCCTGTACCATGCTTTCAAAGGGCACATAAGAAGGAAGATGATATCCTATCAGTCGACTTCAATAAAAGGAAGCAACCATACTAATTGGAGGGGGTGTCGTGGGAATGGGTGAACTTCCCCCTTGTGCTACGGGAATGGGAGGATCACTATCCTTTACCGGGGGAACAAGAGGATTACCCTCAAATTCACGGGAATTAGAAGAAACAAAAATAACCTAAGTGGTATGAGGTTTACTCTCTATGGGAAAATCACGATCCACTGAAGGTGGAATTAGGTCAACTATTTTCTCAACCAATGGTTGGTCAGGAACGGACTCATGAGATTCACTTTCAGAGAGAGAGGGGTTGACCAGATACAATTTCTGATTAATCACTTGATCAACTAGCGGAGGATTAGGGAAGAGCTTATGGTAACCAGCAGGAAGACAGGGTTGAGAAGCAATAAGGTTATCCAACACTTTCGAGGCTTCATTCATATAAGGAAAATGATGAATGGGATCATTCCCTTCACATAACCTACAGGGAAATTTGACTTTACCCTTTTTCCCATGGGCCTTATTATCACTATATGAATACTTATCACTGGCATGATCTCTAGAGGTCGATGACAAGGGCCGATTCGAGTCGGTAGACCACATTTCTAACACCTTGGGAATACCAAGACAATATTTAAGAAGGTGATCACCCTTACATATCTTGCAAGGGAATTTGACTTTGGAGGATAGAGTGGAAAGTTTTTCAACATTAGTTTCATTGATATCAATGGTCACTTGGTTTCCTTCTTTCTTATTTTTCTTTTTCTTCTTCATCCTCTTCTTCTTCTTCTTAGCTTCCTAGTTACTAGAATACAAACTTTCACTAGGCGAAGAGGAAGAAATATGTGAAGAAACAGGAGAAGAAGGCAAAGGGTCAATATGAGGTTGACATTTTTTAGGTGAAGGTGAACTTGGTTGAGAATCAATTTGGACATTCAGAATCATGGGGGTCAAAAATAACCAAACTGGAAAACCAATGGTTAATCCCGAGAGAGACAACATTTCCATATAGGGAGTACCAACATTTCCAAAAGAGGGAAAAGGACCAAGATTCCCATCTAAGGGGATCCCCTGATTGCTAAACTCAGGAATTGTTTCCATTGGTCTCAACCTAAGATCTGCTAAGGAGTTGTGCACGGGTAAATTGTTATTCTGCGAGCAGTAAAATTTAGAAATTAAACAAAATAAACGAAAAAGAGGTAATTTAGGCAAAAGGGTTTACCAAGTATCCTTGAACTACAATATACACCTTATAAAATAAATTTACCAAGGACTTAACGTACAACAGCCAATCTCCCCAAATTTTGTGTTCAGTGTATCACATTTACAAGGTGGCTGACTCAGTTACTTGTGGCAGGCTTGCAACCTAATGGTGTCTCCAAAAATATACGTGATGGTACGTGAGATTCCAATCCATAGTAGTTTTGTCTAATGCGTAATTGTTCAATGAGAGCACCCCAAATATACTTATCATACATCGATATACTTCCATATGTGGTATGGGATATTACCCCCGGATTGTAACGTATATTGTTAACGACAACTCCTATGTTTAACAATGTCAAAGCGCGTCTCTAGCCTATAACTCTAGATGTTTGCGTTAATTTCCAATTATCCTTATGTTAATTGAGGTTCATTTTAAGTTTATCTTGATTAAAGTTTAAATTTCAAGGCTCAAAACGATGTCACGTCAAGACGTATAATGCAACTAGCATGAGAAAAATATCCTTTCAATTCAATGAATGCTATCTAGTTAGGGAAGAGTTTCAAACAGTGATGCAAAAAACAAAAAATATAGAAAACAATTTTTTTCCTAACCAAATCATTTTCACTATCCCAATTCAAGTCAAAGCATTCAAAGTTGCAAATTATGCAATGTAATCTATGCAAAATTTATTTTTTGAAAACTATGCAACCGTAATCTATGCACAATTTCCTTTTTTCTTTTTGATGAATGAGAATGCATTCAATGCACTTTTCGAATAAATGGGAATCTACTGAATGCACCTTCCAATGAATGAGAATGCACTCAATGGACCTTTTAGCTTTCAATCATTAAAAAATGTAATCTGAGTTCAATGATAAATCTCAAAAACGATTTTTCAATGCAATCTGATCTAATTCACTATAACGAAAAGTAAAATTTGAGATGAAAAATAAATGAATACAAAATAAATTTTTTTTATGGTCTCAAAAGAACTAATAATACTCAATAAACATCCAATCAATATTCCTTCCAAACACACAAGCAACAAACAATAATTTTAGTTTACTCAAAGAATCAAAGACTCAACCAAAATTCACTTTTACCACTTCAAGTATAGGATGGATTTTTGCACACCATAAAGAAACTAACACCAAAAGACAAAATTTGATGCATACACAGCAGAAGGATGACTTCAAAGATCAGGACACACTAGGCCTTTTAGCAAAAACCCCACAAATTCTCAAATTTAAGGATCAGTGCCACTTTGCATAGCAAAAAATGTCCTGATAGGGTCTTCAGCGCCACTTCAGACCCCCAAACCCATGTTGGAAGCACTAATCTACATAGAAAAAATAGTGTTGGTCTATGAAACTGTACCAACGTGAGGACAAAGTGAAATACAGGGTTTTCAGCACAACTTCACTTATAAATATCCTCACTGGCAGCACGTGTGGGTCTGAAAATTAGGTGCCCTAGTCGAGGAATACTTAGGAAAAGCAATCCAAGCTGAAGTAGGAACCTAGACCTGACACTCTAAACCAAAAATCAAACCCTATGAAAACTTATAGATACCTAAGAAAAATTAGATTTCAATGATCGGTCAAACTGATCAAATATTAGCTCGAGAAAGGAAGGCTAAGAGGCTAAAGCTACCCCGCGGAGTCACCAATTCTGTTGTCAAGATAAATCCCCTCTGTAGACAGAGGAAATCTCTCTAGCCCTAGAGTGGGTCTAAAAACTTAAGATACTTTCTAATGAAAATATTTCTTAGATAATATTCAAAATGTGACAAGAAAAGAGATAGAGGTACCTTTTTCCTGATCCTATGTTCGAACCCATTGATGATGACCTTGATCCACGATCCTTTAGGTTTGCTCCTTGCTACTGGTGGCACACGAATACCTGCAGACGATCAAGTGGCAACAAAAAACATAATCCAATCCATAATAATAATTAAAAATTGGCTATCTATAAGATCAAGGAGTACCATAATATTTGCATGAAATATTAGACAAATATACAAGAAAGAAAACATCATATGTTTTATTGATAAACATGAAAGGAAGAGCTTACAACCTAGGCCTTGATGTTGGAGCCCTCCCTTTGCTGAAAATTTGAGTCCTTCACCGAATCTCTAAAGCATTCCTTCTCCCAAAAAACTTAGGCATTATCACAGTTCATGAATGTAAAGGGAACGAGAGTTCAGATTAGCCCAATTATTACCAACCAGTATGGAAGGATGGTGACCAATTTATAGGAAGGGAGAAGAGGTTGGGAGCCCATGAAAGGAGTGTTGGGAGGATTAATCAATCTTGTGGACAAGATTGATCTCCCTAGTACCAAAAGGTAATCTAGCAACAAACATCCAAATAAACCTATCTTTCTCTAAACATATACGATTCATAAAAGAATACTATAAAGGTGTTTAAGAACTTACCGTAGATCCGATTCTTGTCCGAACTAGTTGTCCCTCGTGCACTTGAAGGAGTTATCTTCGCAAACCTACAGTCACAAACAAACAAATATTAAATAGCACATGTATAGTAAACATCATAAATCATGCTTATCATGGTGATCAAGGAATCCATGAAATAAACAGTTAACTAAAAACTTATTGAGAAAAATGAATTCATTTGTATTAACTTTAAAAGAAGGAAAACCTTACAACCTTATCCTTGATGTTGAACAGGCCTTCCCAGGGTCCGAAGAAGGAATCTCCTCTACTCTGACAATTCTTGCACTCCTCCAACCGAGACAGATAGAGGTATGTAATCTCTCCTCACAAAAATCTCAGTTAAATGAATCTGAATCCCAACAGCACTTAACCTCAAATAATTCTAAAGCTTGAACTCCCTTTGAGGCTACCTAATGCCTCTTTTTATAGTGGAAAAGAGGAGGTTTCGGTTCCAACTATGAAGGGATGAGATCCTCCTTCAAAGGGATAAGCTCCTCACATCAAGGGGTTAGCTCCATAAGGTAAGGGATACATGAACCTCAAAAGAGCAGTTCTGCCACCGCAAGATTCTTTCTAGAGGCTTCTAGAATTTACTAAAAGTGAGATTTTTTGAGTTTACTTTCGCCTTTTTAATCTTTACAGGGGTCCACACCCATAACATAGAAAAAGTGCGTTCAGGTATGCAGGAGTCATGAACATTAGGTGCGGGACCGCAGGTAAGATACAGAGAAAGTGCGATACCAGAGTTAAGGAGATTTTTAAGAACTTTTCCCTTATTTTCAAGGCTTGACATGAGAAATTGATGTGTTAGACTTGAAAAGGAGGAAGTATGAGTGATAATGAGCTCATACACATAGCAGAATGTCAGGATGACAATTTTCAGTGCAACAGATTGCCCCCTAAAATGCAAAGTCTGGAATAGATGAAGCTGAAGTCTGTCATATATGAAGAGTGCAGTACTTTATCATTTCAAGGATCATCCTGTGGACACCCCAGTCATAACCTGTAAAAACATTCAATGCAAAATATATATGTGTAATCATATCATCGCTGAGGTAGGCATTCCCATACTCAGATCAAAACTAACTAGAAACTAATTCAAACTGTTCTGATACAGGAATGATTTTGAATACATCAAACGGTATAGACATGTGTGAACATGGTATGGACACGACTAATACTGTTTATGAATATTTCTTGTATAAATGATAAAAAAATTCCTTGCTTTGAATAGTAGAAACTAGATCCATGGTCTTGATTTCGCATCTCGAACCGGTACAATTCTGTCCATGTGAATAAATGTGTCGAAGTAGAACATGGTAGAAACCACTTGATTACCAGTCAATAATGTAAATTGTTAACAAGTGTGAGAGTAACCACCATTAATGTCAATGGTTCTCAAAGTACTCAGTACAATCCATGAAACATGAATGAATGAGCTGAAGTCAAACATGTCACGGAATCATTCAATCGAAGGTCAATGATGCAACTATCGTTGAAGGCGAGAAACCTGCCATTGAGGCATGTTGATTTCAAGGTACTGATGATTTCTAGATCAACTTCCTACATAATGAGTTGTCGTTGATAGAAAGTGATCCGTCGTAGGCAAGCCCACAACACGAAATCATAGATCAATTTTTGAAGAAATATATTGGCAAGGACTGACTCAGGGATGGTCAAAAATGGATGACAGATATTTTGCACATAACGACACTACAGATGGCTTGGTGATAATTGACCCAAAGCTAATACCCAGAAACCGGCTGAAAAATTTCAATGTGGTTTGATTAATTGTTAGGCAAAGGATTTCCCAACCCAGGTGAACAAAAAAGTGTCATGTTCAAGAGTGGTTAATTGGCTTTTCGAAAAATCAAAATACGACAAACAAGTCCATTTTTCTCTCTTTTTCCCCACCATTTCTGGCAAGTACCTCTTTATTTTTGACAAGCTTGAGGAGGATAACATTTGCTTGTTTATAAGCTCATCCTTTGGATGAGTCCAAATTAGTTTAAGATTCGAACCCTAAGAAGGAGTGGTTCGTTCCTTTTTGAAATTGAACAGGCCCTTTACTGTTAAATTTTAACGAGTCCAGTATAGGAGAAACTTGGTGTTTTTCAATTTTAGGGAGTCAGAAGAAAAACTTAAGAAAAATCCATGGGTGTACTTTTTCGTAAATTTAGTCTCTCGAGCCCGAAAAAGGATAACATAATGCGGGAGAGAACTCTATTGATCGTATTTAGTCAACGTATACCTTTTTCGTAAATATTCCATTTCAGTCCATAAAAGGGGTAAACTTATACTGAAATGACGATCATTCATTTACTTTAACGAGTTCAAATAATCAAGTGCTCGGCAATATTTTCATGTTTAGAGAGTCTGAAAAGGGCTTAAAAGAGGACTCCAAGTTTTCGCTTTTTCGTAAATTTTTGAAAGAGTCCGAAAAAGTGATAAAAGTATGCTCTTTGTTGAAAATGATCAATTTTCCTGAAAAATCCAATTTCTGCACAAAAACTCGAAACATTACACATACCTGTTTAAGATAAATAAAAATTCTTTCAAAAAATAACCTTTTTAAAGTGAAAAATAAAGAAATTAAAAATTCATTTATTCGAAAAAACTTATAAAAAGGACTTTTCTAACTTCATTTTTACCATTTGAGTTCAGAGTGAAAAGTAAAAGCTTTTGGGTAAAAACGTTCCTGTAAAGATTCTGGAAAATCCGTTTGACGAAATCGAGAACCGTAGCTCCAGGTAATCCACAACCTCCTTATCTTGCATTTCATCCATTTATATTTCGTGTTTAGGCTTCAGATTTCATTTTTTAAGCAAAAAAATGTTGAAAAAATCACCCGCAGGGGTTCGCAGGTGCAACATGCGGGCCCTGCGGACCCCGAAATTTTTCTACATGGGAAAAAGTCATGGGTATGCACCTATTCCACAGTGCCTTTGTGTATCTATGCACTGTGTATAAAATGCAGGTGCAGACCCTGCACAATGAAATTTTAAACTAAATTTTCTCAATTACCGCCTAAAAATTTTCAAAAAATCTTGTTCTAATATGTCTTTTTATGCATTGTAGGACATACAAGATGCTTATTTGGAGAGAACGTGAGCATGAAGACATAGATGATGCTGCAATGAATCATTTGCCTACAATGCAAGCATTAAGAGCATGCGGTTTGTATAAATTTTGGTCCATTCAGGGCATGAGGGCACAGGTAGACCTCCTAACATGGCTGGTGAACAGGTGGAACGTACAAGACCAGTGTTTCATTATTGGCGGCCACCGGCTCGAAATTGAGCTGGAGGATATCTATTTTTTGACTGGTTTTTCCAAGAGGGGCGAACAAATTTCTCTGTTTGGGACTAGGCCAGGTGGCCAAACTGTCACTAGTCTTCGACAAGAGTTCTGTGATGATCAGGCAGACCCCCGGGACAAACGGATTGACATAAAAACTATCATCCGTCCTGAGCTTAAAGTTATTGAACTTACTGTCACCAGACTGTGTGGGAGTGTAGTGTTGCATGTGGCTACCGGTTCCCAGATGCGCATTTTTGTAGACTGTTTTTGAGGCACCATTTTCAACTGGTGCAAAGCTGTGTTGGCCAATGTAAAAGGCCAACTAACCAGAGCAAAGAACGGAAAGCTAAATAAATTTGGATATGGATCCATTGTAGTCACCTTTTCTCTAGAGAGGATCCCCATGTTAGCTCCGCAGAACATTCTTGTTGATGATGTTCAACCTCGAGAACCTAGGATGGTTCATTGGGTTGCATTGATGGCCCATCATGCTATTGAGGGCATCGAGATTGTTCGATTTCCTCCTTCATATTTTCATTGGCCAGAATGCCAAAAAAAAATTATAGAGGACTTTCCATATGCTGGGATAGATTTCCACGGCGACTGAGAGATGTCTCTCCTAGCAGGGGAACAATGGGATGAATCAAGTAAAATCATTTTCAACAATTTCTAAGTTCTATTTTTTTTTTGTATTTTGATCATCTTGAAATTAATAACTAAAAGTTTTAAATGCATATGTGGGCCCACGGTGACTAGCCCATCTCCAGCCTTATGAGAGGAGGCATCCAGTTGCCGCAGCACTAGCCCCAGAGGGCCAATCAGCAGATATTTTGTCTGATTTAGAGCATCACCTAGAGTGTCTGACTCTAGACATTCCAGAGACCGACATAGATGATATCCTGCTCAGATTATAGAGATATGTGATTGGTGTCCCAGGACCTTTTAGGAGGTTCCTACGTAGGGTGGCCCAGGCAGTGGTCTCTTATCGTGATCATCATCAGTGATAGGATGATCGTGTCATAGACTCATATTTTTTACCTTTTTATTACCATTTTTTCCAATCATAAGGTGTTTCCAACCTATGATCGAAGACGATTTATATTTTTTGAAACACTTCTATACTATGATATATCACTATTTACTGGCTATCTGCGTACATGTTATGAATGTTCTTTAATTTAATTTTTTAATTATTGCAAATGTCGATTTATCATACTAGAAGCAACTGCATCTGCTAATGTATTTAAATGCCTTGGAATATTCTGATATTCAATGTAATCAAATTCACGTTCCAAGAGACGAACTCTTAAAAATAACCGAAATAACATTGGATTTCTAATGGCATAAACCCTGTTAAGTTGTAATACAACAAGTTTAGAATCCAACCTAACAATCAAACTCTGAATTCTGAATGATATGGATTCAGATAATAACTCAATCACTACACTATACTCTGCAATGTTATTCGTTGTTTGACCAAGGCTTACCCCATGCATGGATACTAACTCGTCAGAGGGTGAATAAATAACCCAAGTTGCGGAAGAAATGTTCCGTGTACTACGACAAGCACCATCAGCAAAACCAATGTAGGTTTGAAGAGACGTCGACATCTGCAATATCAAGAGTAAAACTCAGATAAGCAGGAATAGTGATAAAAAACACACTCAAAAACTAGGCACGCTTTTCTAATCTAAGACACACCAGCAGTAAAGAAATATAATCTAATAAAAATCTCCACACTAAGTTTAAGCATAATATCTCTTCAAATAAATCCCATTTCTGGGTTTATCTAAAGGGACACCGTCGAAATCTATCAGCTCATAAGCCCCTTTTGCTAGCTTTCACTTAACAATGAAGGGACCATGCCACATGGGCACGAATTTTCCAGCTCCTAGCTTATCGTTGGCTTGATCGTACACTAAGACTAGGTCTCCTTCTAAAAAATTACAAGGGGTAACACTTCTATCATACTGAGCTTTTATTCGCTTGACATGAGCCTCGTTTTATATTGCAGCGTTTCGTCGATTCTCATCTAGCTGAGCCAAGTACAAAAAAAAAATTTCCTCTTCAGAAGTAGCTGGGAGTAACTCTATGGCTAATTTCAATGACGGAATTTCACATTCAATTGGCAACACAGCTTCCAAACCGTAAACCAGTTGAAAGGGAGTGAAACTAGTTGATGTTTTTACCAAGGTCTGATATGCCCAAAGTGCTGAAAATAACATGGAATGCCAATTCGACTTATGAATACCAATAATTAATCTGATCATAGTGACTAAAAATTTATTGATAGCTTCAACCAGACCATTAGCCTGCGAGTAATAAGGAGTGGAACTATCGTGGCGCAGGCCAAGTTGATCTGTCAGTTCAGTCATCATGATATTTTTAAAATGACTTCCATGATCTGTAATAATGGCTTGAGGAACACCGAATCTAGCAATTATATGATTGAACATGAAAGTTGCAGTAGTCTTACCGTCTGCCAAAAATGTAGGCATCGCCTCGGCCCACTTAGTAAAATAATCTACCACTAGGATAATATATGCATGCCCCCCGACCGAGTGAGGGTTACATGTAATAAATTCGATACCCCATTTTGCAAAATGACCGATAGCAATTATAGGGTGAAGAGGAGCGGGTGGCACACGCATTTTACGATCAAAGAGTTGACAACTGTGGCATTTCTAGACTGCATAGATACAATCTTTGAATAACGACGGCCATAAATAACCAGCGTGCAATATCTTTTGGGCTGTGGCATACCCAGACATATGACTGCCACATGCTCCAGAATGACAGTCATTTAAAACCTTCTCAACTTCTTCATGAGTAAGACAGTGTCGGAAAACAGAATCTGCTCCACGACGATAGAGTGTATCACCAATAATATTGTATTGTTGGGATTGGAAACGTATTTTCCGTCGCTAAGATCATGAGATTTCAGGCCGAAAAGATTGGGTTTGGAGATAAATGATAATATCCCCATACCATGGCTAAAGTGTACTAATAAGAAACAAGGATTCGTCCGCAATGGGCTGCTCCGCCACAGTTTCAATATAAGTAGAGGGGAAATCACACATCAGTTCGGCAAAAACCAAAGATTTCTTTGCCTTGGATTTTTCAAATTCCAAGTCAAATTCCTGCAGGATAACTATCCATTTGGAATACTTGCCCCCTAGAAATTTTTTGGTTAAAATGTACATCATAGGATTACAGTCATAAATTACTGTGGTTTTGCGTAGTAAGATGTAGTGTCTAAATCTTTGGACAACGTGAACAACTTCCAAGGCCAATTTCTCCACATTTGTGTATTTGATCTCAGTCGGATGCAGATTTTGAATAAGATATTAAATCACATGTTCATTGTTGAATTCGTCTTCTTGGACTAAAACCATCCCAATGGTGGAATGAGAGGCGGCGAGGTACAAAACTTAATCGTGGTTGTAATTGGGAGGATGCAATAATGGTGCATGGGTCAACGCGTGTTTAAGTGCATTAAAATATCTATCAGTGATATCATCCCAAAATAATGGAACATCTTGTTTTAACAACTGGGTAAAACCCTTTGTTAGCTCGACGTAGTTAGGAATGAACCGATGTAAAAAATTTTCTTTCCCCTACAAACTTTGGAGTTGGCGCAGAGTCGAAGGAGGAGGTAGATTAACAATAGCTTCGACCTTCGATGGATAAACGCGAATGCATGCTTTTGAAACAAAAAATCCCAGTAAGTGACCTGATTCTACACAGAAAACACATTTGTGTGGATTCAGCTGAATTCGATAATGCCTACATCTCATAAAAATTGCTCGTAAATGAGTGAGATGGTCGGCCTTACGTGATGAATGAGCAGGTAAATCATCGAGATAAGGCTGCACAATGTGCTTAATGTCATGAAATGCGTAAGACATAGCCCTTTGAAAACTTGCCCCAGAGTTCTTTAATCCAAAAGGTATTTTGCAATAAGCAAATTTCCCCCATGGACAAATGAAAGTTGTTTTTGGCTGATCAGCAGGGAGTATTTTTATTTGATTGTAACTGGAAAAACCATCCATAAAGTAAAACATTTCATTGCTCGCACAATCATCAATTATTTGATCGATATAGGGGGTTGGATAATTGTCTTTAGGACAAGCTCGATTAATATCCCTATAATCGATACATACTCGTATCGTTCCTTATTTTTTGGTAACAGGAACAATATTCGAAACCCAATCGGTTAAAGGAATTGGATAAATGAAACTTGCACGAAGTAATTTCTCAACTTCGGCTTTGATAGCAGCAGCTTTTCTAGGATGTATTTGACGTAAACGTTGACAGACAGGTTTGGCATCTGGGTAAGTCTTGATTTCATGTATGACAATCGACGAATCGATTCCTGGCATTTCTTCATATGACCAAGCAAACACGTCATGGAATTCTTGAAATAGGGCTTTATAATTTTGAATTTCATCTTCTGTACGACAAGCACCTATATGAATGTTTCCAATTATTCCTGGCTTTACTGAAATTTCAATTGGAATCATTCAAGAGATATTTTCCAAATTTAACTAAGAATCAGGATTTCGCAATGGATTCTGCAGTTCTTTGACATATTCAGCAGTAAAAATTGAAGAGAAATCATTTTCAAAATGATCCAGCTCAGGTAGAAACGAAGATCGGTGATGTAGATCTTCCCATGGTAAATCATCAACAGACAAAAGTTCACAAATCTGCTCATCAGTATGAAAAAAATCAGGAAATGTCGTTGTGGCTGAACTAGATATAGAAAGTGATTCCTCATGGATCCCATTCATTGGATTAGTTTCGGTTGAAGAAGGGTCGGAAAGTGACTGTATAGCCTAATATACAATTTCAAATGGACTCAAAGGCATCATGCCATCAAATGAATCTAACTCGGAGTCAGAAGGTACGATCCAAGGATCATCAAACATAATATTATTTGATGAAATCATATGAATAGTTGCAATAGAAGGCAATACGTTAGGAGGAGGAAAGGAAAAAGTTCCTAGTAAACCATAATCTTTAATCAAACCGACTCCAACATCCTTGTAAGGGATAGCCACTTTACCGATGTGCTGGATTGTTTTTGTAGAGGCTGGATCGGAAGAAAAATAATTTAACTGATCTATTTAAATGATCCTTCCTTGATGTGGAAATTTTATAAGCTGAAAGACTGAAGAAACAACAACAGTCATAGCATAAGACAAACTACAACCTAGGAGAAGGTTGTAATCTAGAGGGGCATCAACCACTTCCACATCTAGATTTACGGTTTTACCTTCGACCCCTATGGGTAAATCCTGAAAAATACCAAAAGGGTGGAAACCTCAGCCATCAAAAGCCTTTAGAATCGTCAGAGACTGATTGAGCATAGGAGAACCAAGCGATTTCCAACACTGGATCGACATAATACACATTAAAGCTCCCTCATCAATCACAGTCCAAAAAATCAGTCTGTTTTTTACTAATGTTGGAATTTGGAAAGCCATTTGATGAGGTAAGCGAGGTGTACTATTCTCTAAATCGAAGATTATTAGGTTCGAATCCCGAATATATACAGCTCCTATGGTAGAAAAAATTAATTTATGTTGTACTGGGCATGATTGCAGCACTTCCAAAGCCAACATTGCTGAAGGGGAAATAACTAAGTCCTCAACAATGTTGTAATTCTGAGCAGCTCTCGCATGTGGATTGAAAGCTGATTTACGAAGAATGCCTTTAGTAGGTGATTTGATTATTAAGTCTGGATTGGGTTTCACGATCTATAGCGGACCAGAAATAGGAGGAGGTGTAGTTGATGTGTTTGCATTAGAATATTCTACTTATTTACCATCAACAGGATTCTTAGTACCATAATCTTGCGATCGCGTCGCAATCCTGACATGAGACATCATCAGAATAGGTTCTTCTGAGGCATTCGAGGTATAACCAATCATCTTACTATCTTGAGTGGGAAAAGGATCCTTTAAGACAGCAGGTTGTTGTGAACCTTTAACGAATTTTGAAACCTCTGCTCGATGTGGGCATTCTTTAGTAAAATGATCCTCGTCACAAATGTAACATGGATAGTGAGGCTTACGTTCTTTATCATTGGATTCAGTTTTATCTATTTTCTCTTTTGAATTCTTTTTGTTTTTATTCTTCCCTTTATTTTTACCACCGGATTTATATTTAGTCGTAGATGTCTCTATGACATGAATGTCGGCAGAAATTTTGGGGGAAGAATCTCCTTTCAGGGAATTAGGTAAAGTTATAATAGGAGAAGAATTATTTGAAGATTTCTTCTTGCTTTTAGTATTGACTATACCAATCATACCATCAGCGGCATGAGACCCTGAAGGAGCTGCAGTTATTTGACCTTGTTTTGGAAGATCGGGAATTTTTTCATGTAAAGTACCTAACTGCGTATAGACGAGGTCAAGGTACTGAGCTTGAGAAATCACTTGCTCCTCAGTAACAACTCCGGCCTTAGCTACATCTTCAACGATTTTGGGTAACAACGATTTAACAAACCATTCCGCCAAAATTTGATCCGGAATGTAAACTTTCACCAAACGCCTTCTACGTTGCCATTCATGAATATGATTAGAAATATATGTGGACGTGGATTTCTTTAGTGAAGTTAATAGTTTCGTGCCATTATCGTATCTGACAGGAAACTAAAAATGAGTCAAGAAGGCAGTTTCTAACTGACTGAAATTATTAAAAGAGCCTCGTGGTAATTCAATGTACCATTTGGCGGCAAGACCAATAAGAGTTCTTTGGAAAAGACATAAGCGAATTGAATCATCAATTATTCAATTAGATGCACACCAAAGGTGATAAGTCATAATGTGATTTGATGGATCCTCTCCTAAATTACCTTCGAATTTTGGTATATCAATAGGAAACTTATGCGGCATTGGCGGCCAGTATGGATAATAGAAAATTGGATCATTCGTAAGGCACGTCAAATCAGGTAAATCCAAAGTTGCAATAAATGGTAACTGACGGTTAGGGTCGTGAAAACCTTGATAGCCAAAGTAGTTCCGGGAGGAGGATACCCAGGATAACTGGGAATTAGATCTGCATTAGAAATTGTGTAACCTCCCAGGTAACCAGGATTAACCAGACCAAACTGGGGTTGTTGAGGCTGTTGATAAGTATAGCCAAGGTACAGTTGATACTGATAAGCTGGGTTTTGTGAAACAGGACCGAATTGAGGCTGTCCTTAGTACGGTTGATACATGAATTGCGGTTGACTTGTGATAATCATACTTGTACCAGCTTGTCCCGCAGGCATCTGAATCAAAGTCTGAACTAAAGGTCCTGACTGGGGTACAGATACTTGAGGGATTTTCATGGATGCAGGGATAGAAGAACTCAGAGTTACAGATACTCCAAAAACAGGTGTTATAGGTTGAACATACGTTGCAGCATTTGCAGCAGTTTGAGGCAGAGTCTGAGGTGTACTAGGCCCAGACTGCTGAACAGAACCAGGTGCAGGAGTTTGAATAGTAGGCTGGATAGGTTGCTGGGTTGGAACAGAAACCAAAGGCTGTCCAGGTTGAGAAGACAACTGCACATTAGGTTGCATAGGCTGTTGATATTGGGACAGAACCCAAACCATATTCATTCCGGGGTATTGTCCTGTAGATGGTTGAACAAAAGGACCATAGCCTGGTTGAACGTAGGGTTGATAAGTAAGTGGTAAATTTCCAGCTCCTTGTACAGATGATTGACCAGAAGGCAGTTGGAAACCTTGAATTGGGTACTGACCTTGAGGTTGATAACCCTGAGGCGCATACTGAAGCTAGGGTTGATAAGGACCTTGAGGAGCATATTGAGTTTGGGGTTGACCTTGGGGTATGTACTATCCTGAAGGTTGATAACCTTGAGGTATGTACTATCCTTGAGGTTGTCCTCCAAAATAATATGATTCCACAGTTTTTCCTGGGAAAAAGTTACCTTGAGGTTGCCCCCCAAGCAGTAACTGACTGCTTGAAGGTTGTCCCCCAGGCGGTAAGTGACTACATTGAGGTTGCCCCCCAGGTGGTAGGATTTGGAATATTACCAGACATCATAAAGATCTGCTCTGTGTTCGACGTTTCAGTTTTAATTCCATTAAGACCAGATGATACTACTTGTTCAATCGGTCAAGGAGCTTCTCCAGAGAAAGTACCAGACAGAGCCTAATATCCCGAAGGAACAGACGGACCACCGTGTAAAAATTCTTCTGGTGTCTGGGAAAACATAGATGACTCTCTTGCCATAATGGATGAAGGATAGTAACCTCTGGGCGTAGGATGAAATGGAATTCGAGGTGGATAAAAAGCAAGACCCGGGTTTTCTAAAAAAAATTTCAAAGATAGATACCAAGCGTCAGTTCGAATAGGGCTATAGAAAATAGATTCACGCTCCCTAAGATTCAAAGACTGAGGGGATTCGGGAAGAGATAACTCTTCATCTGGACTAGTAAGCTCTTCAATAGAAATGAGGCCAGATGGAAGATCTTTAGTAACAATATTTCTTACCCTAGGTGAACCAAGATCGCTAGAAGTTGGTGTAATAAATCCTGAGGATGTTTCCAAAACAGAAGGTTCAGTTTCAGGCTCAGAAATTTCAGGTTCGCCAGCTAGTTCACTGGAAGGAGAAATACTACTAGTAACTTTAGAAACTGAAATCGGTTCTTGAATGTGTTCTATTGTGGGTATTTGATGATTAGGATGAACAACTATAGATGAAGTTCCAATTTCTGTTGATCTAATTCTACCGCTACTAGATGATACTAGAGCACGCAGCCCTTCAAGCTGACTTGGTGTATATTCAGGGGGCTTCCCCTGAAGTCTCCAGGATTGTCTCGGTAATTCTGCCACGATTAAATATTAAATAATCACACGCAAACAAATAAAATCTCAATAAAAAAACCTAAAGTCTCTAAAGAAAGAAACAACTGAATCACACGATTAAAAATCTAAGAGTTCAAACCACACACAAACAGTAACTTCTCATACTAAAAACACTAGTTGGTGATGAAATCCAACTTAGTAGAAATTTAATACAGAAAGAGCGGTTGGAACAATTACCCCGACAACCTGCTTAATGAAACAGACTGGCACAAGTTTCTTCAAAAAACCATATCGTGTGAAGAGAACCCCCCAGAGTGTCCAAGTGAGTCTAGTCGACATCTGCTCCAGGTACAGTGAGATCTTTCCTTCACCGTCACCTTAGGAAATAATCTTAAGCTTATGGAATCTAAGGTTACTAACAGTAACAAATACAACTGGGGGAACAGTCTACAATCCGATCCCACGCACAAGGGTAGAGTAACAAAGCTCAATCCCCTTGAAGGCTCCTCGACATGGTCAATCTAAGGTTTATCGACAAGTGACCCCAGGCTCCTCGACAATGGTTAATCTAAGGTTTAGCGTTTGTAATGCGCGCAGAATCTTCTATCTTTCCCAATGAAACAGAATTGATTGTCTCAAAGGTTCGGATATGATCTCGTGATTAACTCCTTTAAGAGAAGCTTCCCAGATTGTACCAATTACAATTGGATTTATTTCCTACCGCAAGATTTATCTACTTGTTTGTTTTAACTATCTTGCAGAGTTAATTACTCCCTACTCCAAGATACTAGCCTAAGCTATGTTGGTGATAAGAGCCCTAGAAATAAAAATATTACTAGATGAATTTTAATTAAGTGTTACTTTTATGAGCTGTTCCTTAAGTCAATAGGTATGGAAATGAAACTTTGATGGTGTGAAGACTCGACTTCCAAAAACACTAAAATGCACCTAAAATGATAATCAATTTGTTTCCTTTCAATGAAATTCTAGCTAAAGAAAGAGTTCGAGAATGCAATTCTTTTTAAGAGACAATTCTTTCTTTGAATGTAATAATAACTGAAAGAAAATATTTTTTTCTTTTCAACAATAACTCAAAATGAGACAAATTATCAAAGCTCACAACGAAATCCTTTCACTTTCAAAAACTTGAAACTACAAAAACAACTTTCCTTCAAAAGAAATCTCTAAATTTTAAAAGCATCCAAAACTACAAAAACTAATCTTGAGATCTACAAACTTTAAAAATCTAAATGAATAAAAGCTTTAATATTTTTGAAGAATTTTTTACTTAGTTGTTCAGTAAACTAAGGATTTATTTGTCCAGAATAACAAACAAATCAAAAAATATTCAGAGATGTTTTTTATAAAAATGAAATTCAAAACCTATAACAAAGTTTTTTTTTCGAAGATTTGCAAAGAAACAAATAGATCTATTTCTCAATAAAGGATGGATTTCACAATCAAGTCAGACTCGACAAGAAGGCAAAAAGACCAATGTAATCTGAGGTATTTCAAACTTCCAATGTTTTGAGTCACTACATAGACCAAATGAAAAGCAATCCAAATTGCAAAACTTCTAGAAAATCATCAAAAACATAAATACCGCTGGAATTCATTCACAAAAGGCTTTTGACAAAAACAACGTCAATCTGGGCAGGTACTTAAAACTATAAAACAAATTAAAGATAAACTAGAAAAATAAATCTAGAGTTTTTCTAGAATTTTAATAGGGTCCGCAGGCTCCCAGAAGTAACAGGTGCGGTCCCACACTATTTACTCTAGGAAAGTGCGAAACTGCCTACACTGTGCAAAAGAACAAAGTGCGGTCCCCAAAAAAGTTCAAGAAAAACATAAAAGATTTCAAAATTTTCAAAATAGAGAAAACCTAAGCTACCTAGGCAGATATCCAAAAATCAAAAACCAGGAAAACTTTTCCTCAAATCAAAATAAAAGAGAACAAAAAACAACAAGTTTTTTCCCCAGCAGAGTCGCCAATTTGTTGGGCGGATTAATCAATCTTGCGAACAAGATCGATCTCCCTAGTACCAAAATGTAATCTAGCAACAAACAGCTAAATAAACCTATCTTTCTCTAAACATATACGATTCATAAAATAATACTATAAAGGTGTTTAAGAACTTACTGTAGATCTAATGCTTGTACGAAGTAGTTGTCCCTCGTGCACTTGAAGGAGTTATCTTCGCAAATCTGCAGTCACAAACAAGAAAAGATTAAATAGCACCTGTATAGTAAACATCATAAATCATCCTTATCATGGTGATCAAGGAATCCATGAAATAAACAGTTAACTAACAGCTTATTGAGAAAAATTAATTCATTTGTATTAAATTTAAAAGAAGGAAAACCTTACAACCTTAGCCTTGATGTTGAACAGGCCTTCCCGGGGTCTGAAGTAGTAATCTCCTCTACTCTGACAAGTCTTGCACTCCTCCAACTGAGACAGATAGAGGTATGTAATCTCTCCTCACAAAAATCTCAGTTAAATGAGTTTGAATCCCAACAGCACTTAACCTCAAATAATTCTAAAGCTTGAACTCCCTTTGAGGCTACCTAATGCCTCTTTTTATAGTGGAAAAGAGGAGGTTTCAGTTCCAACTATGAAGGGATAGAATATTCCTTCAAAGGGATAAGCTCCTCTCATCAAAGGGTTAGCTCCATAAGGTAAGGGATACATGAACCTCAAAAGAGCGGTTCTGCCACCGCAAGATTCTTTCTAGAGGCTTCTAGAATTTACTAAAAGTGAGCTTTTTTGAGTTTACTTGTGCCTTTTTAATCTTTACAGGGGTCCGCACCCATAACACAGAAAAAGTGCGTTCAGGTACACAGGAGTCATGAACATTAGGTGCGGGACCGCAGGAAAGATACAGATAAAGTGCGATACCAGAGTTAAGGAGATTTTTAAGAACTTTTCTCTTATTTTCAAGGCTTGACATGAGAAATTGATGTGTTAGACTTGAAAAGGAGGAAGTATGAGTGATAATGAGCTCATACACATAGCAGAATGTCAGGATGACAATTTTCAGTGCAACAAGGAGGAGGAAGGTCCACTTTCTAAGGGATAAACCCCCATGGATGAGATCAAAGCTCTAAAATCAGAGAGCTCGACTCTATCACCACCGTTTAAAAACCAACTCATCACCATAGAACTTATAGAGGTCAAAGCTTCTCCTCCATTTGAGGAAACACTGCCAGAAAGGGATCAACATGGACTTCCAGGAAATAAGGGTGCTGACAGTAGTAAGCAAGAACTGTAAAGCTAGCATGAGCGTGAGCATTAGACTAGGAAATGCGCTAACCCAAAAAACTAGGGTGTTAACCAAGTTCCTTCAGCAATCTTCCAAGGAAGTTTTCTTTGAGTCTTTAGGGGATGTCTTTACAAATTTCTTCATAGTGGAAACATTGCACAGGATCTGTCACAGGGCACTTTAGGATCAGGGATGGGAAGTGAGCATGGTGAAAAATTACTATGTAACACACTTCAAATATCTTCACAAAGGGACCTAGAAACTTAGAGAACGAACATGGAATGCTTTTTATTACTAGAAATTATAGCTCACATGGCTAAAGTAGGCTCCAGATTTTGAATATAGTCCAAAATTTTGAGTGTATTGTAGCAGCAACAACAAATCTATAGGGCACTTTCTTCTTAAAAAATTGAATGGATGCACTTGTTTTTATAAATAGTGTGGTTTTTCATAGAATTACCCTATTCTTCTACATTCTATTATGTTTTCATAATTTTCAATTTCAACCCAATTCTAGAATTCTACCATGTCTATTTGCTTTCATATTCTAGTGGTTTGTTGAGTTTTTCACGTTAGACATTTTAGGTTGGGAAAAGGATTTTAGTGTCATTAGTACTTTCTACATTTAGGGTTATAATTTTAAATATGGACCTATTTCATGTTTAAAGGATGTTTCAATATTTCTATTAAGCTTTATTGTCCTTTTAATTCACTTAAAAAGATCATGATTATTAGTTAAGGATTAATCCTTGTGTTCCGTAAGCTTTGAGTATTTTCTTTGTAAGTTTTAGGGTATTTTTTATATCCATTACACATGTTATCCATGATTACCATTAGGTTGTTCTTAATTTAATTAGGTTGAGCCACTTAGGAGGGTTGAATAAGGACTTTTGAATTCATAATTTCAAAAAAAAAAAAATCATATATGTGTGGGATCTTGAAGGTCATCATTAATGTGATAATTGTCAATGTCAAAGAAAAATCTCAAAAATATATCATGCATAAGTTAATCTGGTCATTTCAGTAAATTTGACACTTTTACCAACTTCCGCAAAAATTCAGTGTAAACAGGTCGGGATTTGCTACGAAAATTCCTGTACTATGTTTTTGTAATATTCCAAAATTTACATGTAGCAAATTGGAATATTAAATTTTGCTGATTTCACTTAGGAGATGAATAATTGGGTAAGGAGGCCCATAAATAATAAAAAAATGAATAAAATCCCTCATAGTGTGCAAGGGGATCATCATTGGAGCTGGATTTCACACCCTCAAGTGTGAAAGAGGACATTTGCATGGAGACAAGGTCAAGTTTGACCAAGTCAACAACGCTGGGATAGGAGGTGGAGAACACTTTGATAGATAGTGCAGTATGAATGGGAAGAGGGTTATTTGGTGGAGGAAACCCTAATGAGTGGGACCCATGGAGAGAGGGCTTTCACTTGTTTAAAATGAGGGCAAGGCAACCATTGTTATTCATGTTATGGATTATTGATTTCTTGGTCTGTTTAGACTTTGTGCATTCTCTTGCTATTTAGCAGGGTTGCTGTGCTGCTTAGCACCAGGTTTTCCCGAGCGGGAATCCCATATCCTTGCTTGAGAGGCCTCTTGAGGGAGATTTCACTTCATTTCTCCACATTCAGGCTTTAGGCCATGCATCCTCCTTCAGCTACAACGTAGTTTCTGTTGAGAGCTGAGTTGTGTTATAGGGTGTTGCAGTGGAGGTTACTGAACACCACTTCCTGTGCTTATTTTTTAGAGGAGGAAGTCTTCTTTCCTTTGGAGGGTCAGTGAGAGATAATTTGAGCTGATTTCCATCATCTTTGTCATCAAGCCAACCATTTCCATGATCTACAACGCAGTCCCTCTCTTAGACTGCGTTATTTTCAAGGTGTATCTGCAGTGAGGGTTGCAGTGTTTGTTTGGAGGGAGAGATCTTCAGTGTTAGGATCACCCTTTCACTTGGAAGATCCATTGGAGGAGGTCTATTCAGCTTGTGTATCATCTATAGCCATCTCCATCCAATTCTTGAGTTGCAGTTGCTACTCAGCCCTGCTACTCCAGCATTTTTTTCCATTTTGTATATTTCAACCAATCCTTCTAGGATTGACTTGATATTGTTTTTCAGGGGTTAGAGCTTTTCTCCCCACATTATTTGAGCCATACATTGTCATATCTATGTATTGACATTATTTCTGTAGCAGTGCCTCCTATAAATTGCGTAGTCATAACCTTGGGCTTTCTATATGTAGTAGTGTTCTTCATTTTCTTGTACATGTTCTATGGAGGCTTGCATTGCCTAGATTGAGTGATCATTACCTCAAGGATTTGTATACATTTACTGCTATAAGATCAATTTCATGACTATTTGGATATTATCATGATTTATGTATTGATATAACGCTGCTTCTCCAATATGTTTTTTTACATTTCTGCATCTCCAACTTTAGAATATCTTAAGATATTCTTATTGTGGTAGAAATTCCCTATTTTGGAATATTACAGTGGTATCAAAGAATCCATCTTAGCTCAGCCTATGAGTTTCAGCCAAAGAAGATAGAGGAAGATCAGAAGGATGAAATTACTCTCATCACTTTTCAGACTTAAGAAGAACCTCTCCAAAGAGGAGGAGCAAATAGAAGAGCAAGGTCCATGCACTTCCTATTCTCATGAAGAAGAAGAAGGAAAGCATGAGAGATACTTGGATCATCAGATTCTAATTAAATACCTTGTTGAGTACAAATCTCAACCTAGAGCCTTCAAAGAGACTCTATCTCTCCCACAATTCATTCAGTTGAGGAGGAGGAGGCCCTACAGTAGAAAGGAAATCCAAGGCAATATATTCCTATTGTCTACATTTGATGGGTCATATACAGCAAGAGCTTGGGCAAGAAAGCTTTAGGCATTCTTCCTACTATATCCAGTGGTAAAGAGAGAAGCAATATAAGTTGCAGCGCTGCACTTGGAGGGTGAAGCCAATGTTTGGTGGTTCAACCACTTGATCCATGCAAGGGTGAATACTTTTGCAGAGTTCACTCAAAGGTTGATTAGAACATTTGATAAATAAAAATCAGAGGATAAAAAGCCCACACCACCATGGGAGGAGACTTGTACCAACGTTTTCACAGCCTTGGAAGAGAAACCTTCTACATCTGCAAATGGGGCAGCTATTTCATTGGAGGAAATAATTATTGCAGCCATACAAGGAGATCCCATGTTCCATCAAGGTATGAATGAAGTTCCACTTTCTATTTCAGCAAATATTTTGGAAAATTGTGGAAATTCATATTTAAATGACCAAGAATCAATATACATGGCTAACCTAGAGTAGCAAGTTTGCACTGTGTTGTGCAACATGGACATATTCAAGGAAGAAATAAACCATCATGCTCATAAGCCATTTTTGGATTGCATATCATGTTGGAGGTTGGGGTTTGAAGACTTGGAGGGAAGGATGATAGATAGTAGACATATTGAGATGAGAAAAACTTTCTCCTTTCTAGATGACACTTTCTCAATGAGCACCTCTCAGCTCAAAGAGAGACTTCTACTTTCAGGAGATCCAAGACCTCATTGGTTTTAGAGGACTATTGATGAGAGAGAGATCTCATGGATAGATTTCATTGGAGGTGCACTTCAACACATCATGGAGTGCAAGGTTCTTCAACAGTTTGAGGAAGTTCCCTTCTCACACTTGGATCTTTATGGATTCAAGGGGGAGCAGATAGATGATGGAGGACATCTTAGGATGGATAACATCTCTCATGTTTGTGTTGGACACTTCTCAAGCCCTACACATCATGATGGGAGGTTTTTTCCTACCACCTATTGGGGTCCCTATGGGATCAACTTGATCATTGAGAAGATTTCATTTCAATATCCCATGAAATGCAAAGATAGAAATCTGATTTGGGAGGATGGTAGTCTTCATGGGAAGGGTTCCAAGATTGAGAATGAAGGGAGACATCCACAAATGGATGAGTGGATGTGGATGAAAAGCAAGAGGCTAGTGAGCCACTTGCAAATATATGATACTAGGCAGCAGGAGGCTTGGCTATGCTGGTTATTCTTGAAGGAGTTTGGACATCACTTGGCATATACTCTTTCTAAGGGTAAGTGGATGGAGAAGATGTGGCAGGATGCTTGCATCATTGAGCAGCAAAGAGTTTGGAAGCATGATGTTGATGTGATCTTCATATCATTCATTATGTTTTCATCACATGATTTGTATGATGAGAGTATGAGGAGGCAGCAAAATCTTTTGTTTCTTTGGTTGTTCTTGGGAGAGAAAGGGCAGATTTGCTCTCGCACTTTGCATGATGTTGCAGGAGTAGAAGATGGCACTATCATGGTGCACAAGGGCTACTCCTTGGCCTTGGTAGGAACTTCTTATGTGTAGCAGCATTATGGGAGATGTCTTTGACAAGGAGCATGTCAAAGAATGGAGCTATGAGTTGGTAGGAGCTTATTTGCATGGACCAACAACATTGTCACTTGGGAGCTTGGGGTTATTGATGGAGTGTCCCCAAGATCACTTCACCATTGATGCACTTGGTAAGAAAGGAGGAAGTAAGGTTGATGGAGTAGTGGATGTAAAAATCTATTACAGAGATGTGAACTTCTTAACTTGGATTTCCAAGTATAAGAAGGGTGATCTACATGCAGCATATGGTTCATTCCTCTTCATGGGAGTGTGTCTTACCACTATGGAGGAATAATTCATATACATATGCATCATCTTGCTCTCAACACATGGTAAGAATATTTTTTTTGCATCCATGGATTATTTAACACAATATTTGGATACTCTTACCATTCATATTCAGTGCATTGCTCCACAAGAGGGCGAGATTTTCATTGAGCTCCATGGTAAACATTGGGCCAAATTGTATGATGGAGAAAACCATCTCTTATATGGCCTTGGGAAAGTGTTTTCTTTCATGTATAATTAGTTGATGTACCTATAAATTTTCTATTTATTATTAGATTTCGTGACATACATAATTATCCATGTAACAAAAAAAAACTTGCCATGTAATTTTCTAAAGCAGCAATTTAGGAAATTGCACTGTCACTATTGGGAAAATTGTTGGTACCTTCTTGCACCAAATGAAACCTTCAGCGTTTTCCTCATTTTGATGTTGATCATGATTTCATTTGATGATATTGATCTTAATTGTATTGGAAGCATGATTGGGAGAGAAACACATGAGTTGGATGTGTCCTTTGGGGGAGAGGATTCCCACATTTTTCGCATTGCATGTTATAATGGGAGCATGAGAGGAGATATGGCCACCACTTCCAAACACTTGTTTCCTTTTGTTGAGGTGGGCCATGTGATTTATGGGATGCCATATGGTGATGATTTCCTATCCATCACATATGGTATAATGCGGGCCAGCTTGATTCACAACGTTGGAGAGGAGATCTTTGGAGATCTACTATTCATCTTGCCACTTGAGGGCAATTATGTTGCAGCCCAGGATCAACATCTGTTGGAGAGAAGGATAGCGTGGGATAGGCTCCTATGTCTACCATATTTAGATTTTCATCCCACATACATTTCATGAGCTTAGGGTGGAGGAGCATTTTCAGTAGTTGCCATGTTGGGAGGTGACTCATTTTGTATGGATGATTGCTTGGGGATGGAGGATCCACTTGGGGAAAGATGTTTTCCCAATACTTTTTAGTTTTCATGCCTTGGAGGAAAATTCTCAGTTCTATCCTTGTAGTTTCTTGAGGACAAGAAACATTTGGGAGGGGAGGATTGTAATATTCTGAAATTTTCATGTAGAAAATTGGAATATTAAATTTTGCTGATTTCACTTAGGAGATGAATAATTGGGTAAGGAGGCCCATGCATAATAAAAAAATGAATAAAATCCCTCATATTATTAAAGGGGATCATAATTGGAGCTGGATTCACACCCTCAAGTGTGAAAGAGGAAATTTTCATGGAGACAAGGTCAAGTTTGACCAAGTCAACAGCGCTGGGATAGGAGGTGGAGAACGCTTTGATAGAAAACGCAGTATGAATGGGAAGAGGGTTATTTGGTGGAGGAAACCATAATGATTGGGACACATGGAGAGAGGGCTTTCACTTATTTAAAAGGAGGGAAAGGCAGCCATTGTTATTCATGCTATGGATTATTGATTTCTTGGTCTGTTTAGACTTTGTGCATTGTCTTGCTATTTAGCAGGGTTGTTGTGCTGCTTAGCACCGGGTGTTCCCGAGCGGAAATCCCATCTCCTTTATTGAGAGGCCTCTTGAGGGAGATTGCACTTAATTTATCCACATTCAGGCTTTAGGCCAAGCATCCTCCTTCAGCTACAATGCAGTTTGTATTTAGAGTTGAGTTGTGTTACAGTGGAGGTTACTAAACACCACTTCCTGTGCTTATTTTTCAGAGGAGGAAGTCTTATTTCCTTTGGAGGATCAGTGAGGGAGAATTTGAGCTAATTACCATCATATTTGGCATCATTCCAACCATTTCCATGATCTACAGCGCAGTCCCTCTCTTAGACTGCGTCATTTTCAGTGTGTATATGCAGTGAGGGTTGCAGTGTTTGTTTGGAGGGAGAGATCTTCATTGTTAGGATCAGCCTTTCACTTGGAAGATCCATTGGAGGAGGTATATTCAGATTGTGTATCATCTATAGCCATCTCCAAACAGTTCTTGAGTTGCAGCTGCTACTCAGCCCTGCTACTCCGGAATTTTTTTCCATTTTGTATATTTCAGCCAATCCTTCTAGGATTGACTTGATATTGTTTTTCAAGGGTTAAAGCTTTGCTCCCCAAATTATTTGAGCCATACATTGTCATATCTATGCATTGACATTATTTCTGTAGTAGTGCCTCCTATAAAGTGCACAGTCATAGCCTTGGGCTTTCTATATGTAGCAGTGTTCTTCATTTTCTTGTACATGTTCTATTGAGGCTTGCATTGCCTAGCTTGAGTGATCATTACCTCAAGGATTTGTATACATTTACTACTATAAGATAAATTTCATGTCTATTTGGATCTTCTCATGATTTATGTATTGATATAACGCTGCTACTCCAATATGTGTTTTTACATTGTTGCATCTCCAACTTTAGAATATCTTAAGATATTCTTATTGTTGTAGAAATTCCCTATTTTGGGATATTACAGTTTTTCTTCTAGCTTTATGTGTTTTTTATATTTTGGAGCAGTCAACACAGTGAAGATGTGGTTGAATAATCTAATAAGATCATGAATATCATTGTGCCACTTGTTAAAGGGGGAATCTCATCAGTCAAACTCCACGTGGCTGACATGGCTGACAGCTCATCATGATGCCAGATCATCAATTGGAAAGCTCACCATCTCAAATAAGGTTTACAAGGTCTTAACTCCAGTGTATCAGTTGGTCAACACCTCAGCATGTCAGTTTGGTTCGATAGAGATGGTACAAGTTGAATTGAAGAAAATAGGTCTTAAAACGATTGTGCAAGATGATGATGTTACTCCATAAAACATGGTAAGGAAACACATTTTTGGACCACATTATGTCTTATACTATCATACTAGGCATGTACAGGCTTTAATAGTGTTTTCGAGGTAAAAAAAAATAATAAGGATCAAAATATCAATGAACTAGGTACTTTCATAGCACATTTTAGGCTAAATATGAGTTTTTGCTACGAAAGTGTTGTAGGTTTTTTTGAGGATAAACTTCTGAAAAAATTAGAAAAAGGGTGAATTAGAGCATGTGTTTACCTCATCAGCCTCAAGGAAGACCCTCTAATAGTCATAAATGTCAAATATTATTCAAAAGGTGGATTTTGAAGTTTTCTATGAAAGTTCACCACGAAAGTTCCTGTACATGATTGTTTTAGCAGTCAACTTCAAGCTCACTTTATGACCAAATGGAAAGGAATTTAGGAAATATATAGGTTTTTCTTCATCATGATCCCATATAAAAAAACCTCTCAGTTTTTGCACAACCATAAGATTTTGGAAAATATAAAATCATCTTTGAGGCCTATTTTTCCTATTTTTTCCTAGCTATATTTGTGTATAAATTATAAAATTCGACTTGGTGGAGGTCCAACTCAGCATCCATGTGGCATGATGACACATCAACAGTCCAGCACATTTAGAAGATCAGTATTTTTCATTTGATAAGGGTTATTAAAATACTTTTTTGGGCTATTTAATGAAAGAAAAATCCTTTTTGTATTCAAACTCTGCCAAACAGAAAATGTTCCTAGGAAGTCTCCAAGTGATGTAATTATATTAGTAATAGGTCTCTTAATTATGAATTTGAAGCTGGAACAGGTGGAAAACCATTGTATGAGACCTCACTCTATAAATGAGGAATTTTTTGAGTTTGAAATGGGTTGATGAATGTAATGAGAATGCTATTATGTAACTTTTCTCTACAAAGCTAATATACAGTTGCAACAGTTGTCTTTTAGACCTGAGATTTCTTTTGAGATTATGTATTTGTGTCTTTCCATTTTCCATATTATCATCAGCTTCCTAGTATCATGATTGCTTGGAATTCATAGTATTATGCTCCAATTTCCTTCATGTATTATGTTTTTCCTGTAAAAAATTATCTTTTAAGCTTATCTGCCTCAGTTTCCATGATTACATTTTCTTGTAATTGAAGTCCCATAGCTGACTCCATGCCCAATGGTAGCCTTCATACAATCTTCCACCTACAAAATCAATCAAAACACAAAAATATTTAGCCATATGAAATAGAGATCTTACCTTGAGTATTCATTTGTTTTCTATGAGAAAGCCCTCTCTGAGTGTAAGGGCTAACTTCCAGTCCAAATTGGTTTGAAATAGTTGCACTAGGTTGACAGTTGAACAACCCAATTGGTTCCATCTTAGTGATAATAACACATTTAAGAATTTGAATCAAATATGTTTGTTTATCATTAAAGTGTTTTATTTTAGTAAAAGTGACTTGATTGAGAAAATAATACATTGTATTCTTAGTATTAATATATTTAGTTTCATTTTTCATATTCTTTCATTTCATTTATGTTGGAATCACAATTACACTTGGGGGGAGTGAATCAATATAATACATTTTTCATTTATTTAAACATTCAAGAATCATAGCAAATCAATCTCATAAGAAGCACATGAAACACTAGATATATGTGGAAACTATTTTGGGAGAAATCCACAAGACTTCATAGTCTAATAGTTCTTGTAGACACCAACCTACTATTATATCAATGCACAGGAACCAAATTATAGGAGACACCAATAAAATCTACTGTGATATTTGTAGGCACTAGCCTATAGGAGACACAAATACCCTCTCCTAGAATAGTTTTATGAACCAACCTACAAGAGACATTACTCCCTATTGCTACAAATATTCATAGGAATCAACCTACTTCATTGAATCTGCTTGATTCTTCAAAAAAAATTTTAATGTAACCACCCCTCCCACATTTACTCAATTTCACCGGTCTATCAGCGTAAACATGAGAGTAAGAGTTACTATGACATGACCCAACCTTCTAAGTGCAGTTAAGGAAGTGGATTTGACAAACTAAAACTTATCTGACCTTCCTTGGGAGCTATAGGACACCTAAGAGCTAGATAACCACTCCAAGTGACCAAACCATGAGCTGGATTTCCTTTTTAGTGACATGGGCCCACAACCGCATGCATGAAAATGCCTCCATGTGGTTATAGGACTCCAACCACATGCATAATCCTGTAAGGGTGTGGTTATGACCCAAAACTTCTAGTTTAGAGGGTCCAGTCCTGGATTCTGAGCCACCATTTTAGGATAGCCCTCAAACCACTACCTAGAACTCAATGAGACTTTCCATAATGATAAATAACATTAGGACAAGGTCATTCATACAAAAATTTATCAAGGACTTGAGCTAACCAGGCCTAACCATGACAACCATTTAGTCAAACATATGTGAACATGTAATCTATAGGTCACGAATGCAGATTTGAATGTAGGGGTTTGAAAATTATTTGAGAATCACCAAGAAGGTCTAATTCCTTCTCATAATAGTTGCAATAACATTTTTTAGCTCATGAATTCATTAACCAATCATTGACTAATCAAAACACATCAAGATCCATAGCTAGAACTTGTTATGGAACCGTGCTTATCACCAACATATAATTAGAATTATAACCATGATAGAACAACCATTAAAGCCACATAATAACAAGTACAAGTACTTATAGAATACAATAGGAAAATATCTCTTATAGTAACACATGAAAAATCCAACCAAGTAAGGAACTTCCATGTACCACCCAACCATAGATTGAGATGAACCAAATATTTATTTCATCCAATCACCCTCGTGCCATATTCCAAGCATGAATGTGGGATATCAAGACATAAAAAACCAAGGCTTCCTAGAGATTAAACCACCTCCACCCTCATCATCTCGTGATCTCGCCAAAACGGGTCAAGAGATCACATAAGAAAATCGATGTATAAACAACCAGGGCTTCCCAGATATTAAACAACCTCCACCCTCAGGCTACCACAATCTCACCAAAACCAGTAAAGAGATCACTAAGCCCAAAACAAGCTTGGATGCCTCATAATTTATTCACTATTACCTTGAGTAATTTTCCTATCTCCACCCACCTATTGAGGGCTTCCTGGAGATTAAACTACCTCCACTCCAAACCTTTGGGAATTTTCTTGAGACCACCTCACTTGGTTCCAAAATATTCCGGAAACCCAAATCTCAACCAAATAACAAAAGCCCATCACACCATGTCTATCCATAAATGGAAAGGAAAGGCTAAAACAATTGTCACATGCTAATTACAACAAGAAAACCAAATACACAAAATCATGTACCATGCATTCACAAACCAGCTAGGATATCATGCATGCAACATGTTACCTACAAGTATTTTTGTTGAATTTTCTTGATCCAAACTTCCTTAATTTCCATTAGCTTTCCTTGTCCTTCATTTTCCTTCCTTTGCTTGCTTTCTCCAATGCTACAGTGATCCAAGAATTCTGTAAGTGTGCAATAGTATAAGATAATAGAGAGAGCTCCAAAACTGAACTGACGAAACCTAAACTAGAAAAATTTGTGAATTGATCCTCATAAGCCTTTTATTATTGAGGCCTCTATTTTCTTCATTTTCCTCTAATTTTCCTTCAATTTTCCTCTTATACAAACTGGTGACCTTTCATCTCCCTTTCTCCTATTTTCCTTTATTTTCATAAATAAATTCCAATTAATGCCTCTTTGTCTTCGACAATTTCCTTAGCCATAATAAATCAAAATGAACACCCACTAGGATGTTTTTCCCAATATTCAACTTGGAATATGTGGCTCATGACCTTGGTATTATTTTTCATTTATTAACTTTATTACATGAAATTTTAACCTTGAGTTGTTACAAACCCCTTGCCTAGGGGGAACATCGTCCTCGGTGTTCTATGACACCTATAACTAGAAAGATCGTTGAAAACCAAAACATACTACCCATGGAGCATTATAATTTAGATTGATGCAGTATTTACAATGAACAACATGCTAAAAATTAAAACCAAGATGATGAACATGACAACCATACTGCTTATTGGAGCTTTATAACACAATTCATTGTGGTATTTACTATAAAAACCATACATAAATATGTAAATATACCAAAACTCATTTTCCTCAACTAGAAAAAAATGAGGGATACATATCCCAAATGTGATCATCCATCTCCCATGTAGCTTCATCAGGCCCAAAGTGCTTCCACTACACTTTAACTTGCTCGATTGCTCGGTTTCGTAGCATGATATGTTTCTGCTGCAATATGCATTGATTTTATGGCTAGAATTATCCTTCTCGATCCACCAGCAATATAGACCAACCAATCACGTGATCAACATCCTTCACATATATTTTAAGCAATGAAACATTGAAAATTTCATGGACTTTAACTGTCGGAGGCAGTGCGAATCTATAGGCCACTAGTCCAATCCTCTCAATGATATCAAAAGGCCCACAATACCGAGGTGTCATCTTGACACATGATCTAATCCTCAAGGAGATATTCTTGGGATTTATGTGTAAGTACACATGCTCCCTAACCTAAAACTCCTTAAATACCCTATGTTTATCTACATAACTCTTCTGACTATCTTGTGTTTCCTTTAAATTATTCTTGATAACCTGCATTTCCTATTTATTTTCTACCAACATGTTTGGTCCAATCAGTACCATGTTCACTAGATCACTCCAACTGACTGGAGTATTACAGCTCCTCCCATAAATTTCCTCAAACGGACTTATCCTCTGTGACTCATGATACCCATTATTGTAAGAAAACTCTACCAGTGGAAGATACTCCTCCCACCTCCTCTACTGGTGCGTAACATACATCCTTAGCATTTCCTCCATAATATCGTTTACCTTCTTCATCTTCCCATCTATCTACAGATGATAAGTCATACTAAAATCAAACTTTGTCCCCAAACCTGCAAACAACTCCTTCCAAATCCTGGAAGTGAACTTGGCATCTCTGTCGAATACAATCTTCTTGGGAACACCATGCAACCTCACTATCTCCCTGAGGAAGACCTGAGCTACCTCACTAGCTGAATTAGTAGATTTTCTTGGAATGAAGTGAGCTATGTTGGTCAACCTATAAACCGCAACCATGATGGAATCATGTTGTCTAGATTCCTTTAGAAAACCTATAATGAAATGCATGGAAAGTACCTCCCATTTCCATTGTGGAATCAGAATCGACTATAATAAACCACCTAGATTATTACACTCTGCTTTTACCTGCCGATAGTCCAAAAATTTCCCAATGAATTCAGCCACCTCTCTCTTTAATTTTTTCCATTAGTAGAAATCCTTCACAGTTTTCAAAGTCTTATGATATCCTTGGTGACCTGAATATGGCTTGACATGAAATTCCCTCAATATAAGCTTCTTGATCTCACTATTGTCTGACACATAGATACTATCCCTAAATATCACCAAACCATATGTTGTGAGATGATAACCCACATCCTGATCACTGGTACTCTACTGTTGTAACCTATGCTTAAGTTGTTGGTACATGCCATCTTGTTTTCCTTCCTGTAAGGTCCGATCCTATAAATATGTCCCATATGAACTCATAGTTGCTATGTGATTTACTTGCACTCTTCTACTAAGAGAATTTCCAACCATGTTCTCCTTACCCTTAATTTACCTGTTCTTGAAGTCAAACTCACTGATTGTAGACAACCATCTAGCTTACCTAGCATTCATGTTAGGTTTTTAAAACAAGTATCTCAACCCACTATGATCACTCATAAACACAAATGTCCTACCAAGAATATAGTTCCTCCACATCTTCAATGCATGAATGATTGTTTCCAACTCAATATCATGAGTCACATAGTTCTACTAATGCTTATTCAGTTTCTTTGACGCATAATATACCAGGTGTCCCTCCTAGTACATCAGGGATCCACTGATATCTCTCTTACAAGCTTCGATACACCACAAACTCTTTATCTAGGTCTGCAATATTTAGAAATGAAGCATTTGTAATAAATTTCTTCAAATACTCAAAACTAGCTCCACATTCCTCTGTCCATTCGAAATTCTTTCCCTTTTGTTGCAAGGATTTAATAGAATAGGCTATCCCTTAGAAGTTTTTTATGAACCGTATGTAATAACCTGCTAGTCCCATGAATGATGTGACCTCATCCACATTCTTAGGAGCTTCCCATTCCATGATAGCTTTAAAATTTTCTAGGCCCATTCCTATCTCTTCCATGAAAACAACATGTCCCATGTAATGAAGTTTTTCCTGAAAGAAACTACATTTACTAAGCTTGGCATACAACTAATGCTCTTTTTAGAAATCTTAATACTTCTGCTAAGTGTTGGGCATGCTCTTCCTCATTCTTAGAATATATGAATATATCATCAATGAATAAAATCACAAACTTGTCCAGATAAATATGCAACACACTATTCATCAAACACATGAAAGTAGTTGGATCATTAGTCAAACAAAAAGGAACCACAACAAACTCATAATTCCCATACCTAGTTCAGAAATAATTCTTGTATATGTCCTCTTCTTTGATGCACACCTAATGATATCTTGATATCATATCAATGTTTGAGAACATTGTTTATGCCTTCAACTTATCAAACAGTTCATCGATCCTCGAAAATAGATACATGTTCTTGATCATCAACTTGTTTAGCTTATTGCAATCAATATACAACTTGAGAGTGACATCCTTCTTCACAAACAAAATTGGCTCACTCCAAGGAGATACACTTGGCCTAATGTATCTCTTGTCAAGCATTTTCATCAATTGTAGCTTCAGTTCCACTAACTCTAGAGTGCTCATCTTGTATGGTGCTTTTGATGTTGGTGCTTCTCCTCGTATCAACTCAATAGAAAAGTCCACTTCCTTGTGAGGTGACAAATCTGAAATATTTGATGGGAATAAAACCTAAAACTTCTGCAAAACTGAATACCTCTTCAATACTTCCACATCCTCAACATCCTTACCTTTATCACTGGAAACATGCATTGCAAAAAATACACACCCCTTCCTGCAACTACGCTTAGTTTTCATAGATGTAACCATTCTTACCGATGTAGGCTTATTCTTACTCTATAGTATTATCTTCTCTCCATCATCCTCCAAGCACTCGATAGCCTTATCATAATAATCCACCTTAGTTCTATGAAGGTGCAACGAATCCATACCTAGAAACATAATTTATTATCCAAATGGAATCACATTTATATGTGTTGATGTAGGCATACTAGTCAGCTCAAATGCACAAGCTCTTACCCAATGATGAACTATTTTCTTAGTACTTGTAACCAACTACACCAACCAAGACTATGCATGCACTTCTTTTCTCAAACCACAATTATCCACCAGGTCAGGGTTAATATAACTATAATTAGATCCAGGGTCAAACAAAATAGAAACAACTTGATCAAAGAACTTGCCTTCCATCTCAATAATGGATGTCCGGTGATTTGCCTTCTTGTTATCAAAAGTTTCATAGATCCGAGGAATGTTCTATCCAACATCCCCAATTTTCTGCATTTCCCATGCACTATATATCTGAGGTCTACCACCCTGATACAAAGAACAATCCTTTTTTTGATGATCCTTTCCACTTATACAAAAATGCAAATTCCCACTACCTGTGTTATGCTTCTCTCTAGGCTAAGGTCCATGTCCCTTCTCAACTACATTAAATTTCTTGTAAGGAGTAAAATTTTCCTTCTCACCTACATCATGAGGTCTTACTCACTTTGGTGGCCACTTACCTTTATTCTTTTCATTCCCTTTCCAACCCTGCTTGGACTCATTCTTACGCTTCGATTTCTCATAAAATTGCTTCAACTTCCCAATGATTTCTTCCAACGACCGATGCTTATCATACTCAATATGATCCTTAAATGCTAATTGAAGTCCACTTATAAATATTTTAAATTTTGTATTCTCATCCTTTAGGTAAGCCTCATACCTCAAAAAATCGAGGAATTTAGTTGTGTACTCCTTGTATGTCATAGATCCTAGTTTTAGCTCATAGAACTGGGATTTTTTGTCATTTTACCTTTCTGACAAGTATTTCTTCACGAAGATTCTCTTAAATTCATGCCAAATCAACTCTTTTTTCTTGATGCCTTCGACGCACTTCACATCTTCCCACCAAATTTATGTCTTTCCCTTGAGACTGAAAATAGTTATCTGGGCCTTCATGTTCTCTTTATAGTCATTCAACCCAAATAAATTCTCCATCCTAAGCAACCATGCTTTTGAATACTCTAGTTTCTTCAACTCTTCATCGAATGTAGGAGGGTTGGATTTCTTGAATTCATTTGGAAAGTATCCCCTCGCATTCCTCCTTTAAGGATCATACCGATGATGACCATGATGTCTATCTAAAACAAAACTACAGTAGAACCCATAACCACTACCTCTCTTTTCATGTGTATCCAATAACATGCCATCTTTGACTTGTGCCCTCCATGACACCTTCTAGCATATGCCCCATTATTCATGTCCTCTTGTCCATAACTAATATTTGGTTGTCCCTGTCAGTGCAAGTCTAAAAAACTATGAAGGATAACTACATTGACCTTTGATTTTTTTTCTTTTGCCCTGGAAATACTTTCCTTTGACTAAATGATCCTATCATTATCTGCCTTGAAAATTCTAATTTCTTCCTTTAAAATTCTCAAGATATTTTCTATGTCGGGAGAGTACTCATTTTTGTGTTGCTCATTTGGTCTATAAGGAGAGTCTTGTGAACTGTAATCCACCATTATTTTAGTTATATATGTTCCTCTTCTTCCTACAAGCATACCATGTCAGATAAACTAATTAAACATAGTCAACATACCTCAGTGAAGATCAAGGGAGGTTGTCTCATCTACAAAATAAATTCATATTAGCATGATACATGTATATACATAATCATATCAATATATAAACATCATGCATGATAACGCCAATTGCATACAATGACCTCATGCATGGAAACCATAACCATGAAAATGTTTGCATAGCAATCACATAGACATTGATATGCATGTATGACAAACACATTCCGCCCATCCTGACCAAGTGTTGAAATTTGTATCTCTGATACCAATCTGTAAACACCCCTCCCACATTTACCTAATTCCACTAGTCTAGCAGGGTAAACATAAGAGGAAGAGTTACTCTGACATGATCCATCCTCCTAAGTGTAGTTAAGGAAGTGGAGTCAACAAAATAAAACTTATATGACCTTCCTCGGGAACTAGGGGACACCCAAGAGCTAAACAACCACTCCAAGAGCCCAAACACTAAGCTGTATTTCCTTTTTGGTGACCTAGGCTGACAACTACATGCATGAAAATGCATCCATGCAGTTATAGGCATCCAATTTCATGCATAATATTTTAAGGGTGCGGTCTCATATTTTGAGCCACCATTTCAGGCTAGACCTCAGACCATTTCCCATTACCTTGAGGAGTTTTCATTTATCCACACACCTGTTGAGGGTTTCCCAGAGATTAAACCACCTCCACCCCCAACCATTGGGAATTTCTTGAGGCCACCTCACCTAGTTCCAAAATCTTCTGGAAATTCAAATCTCAAACAAATAACATAAACCCATTAATTATCCAGAAATGGAAAGGCAAGGTTGAAACCACTATCACACCCAGGAAAACCCATGCCAATGATATTAAGAGAAACAAATACAAAAATTCATGTACCGTGCATTCACAAACTAACTATGAAGTCATGCATTCAACATGTTACCTAAAAGTCTTCCTGCAAATGCTGCTTCATCCAACCTTTCTTGCTTGTCCTTAGCTTTCCTTGTCCTTCCTTTGCCTTCCTTTGCTTGCATTCTCCATTCTGAGTGATCCAGGGAATGCTTTGAGGTGTGTTAAACATGTGATTTCCCTTGACAAAGCAAGCAAGGGGATAATTTGTTGTATAAGCCTGTAAGGAATGCATTTCCCTTGTAAACACATCATCCTTGCAGCCTTTTCATGTCCCCTACCTTTAACTGTTGCCCTCTGCTGTTACGGAGTCTATGAGCCTCAATGATTGCTAAATATCCTACTCCAGAAAGCCCTACATTACCCCTTATACCCCTACAAAGTGTCCCTTTTTCCCTTTTTTCCCTCTTTCTGTCAATGTGCCCATGCTCCCCTCTATTCCCCTATTAACCCTCTAAACCCCCCAAGATCCCCTTTAAATCCCATTTTTTCCCTTTGTTTAAACCTTTTTACCCTTTTCCTCCCTATCGTTACCCTTTATAGGCTTCAAAATGCATTAAAAGGGTTAAAAACCCACTTTGAAACGTTATATCAAGCCTAGCCCCTCTTCTGCTGGCCTCCGCACCTTTCCTTCCACGTGATCATAGCGCTGGAACCACCCGCCAGAGCAAAAAGCATTTATCTCCAATCCATGTCGAGCGCGACACCAGCCGTTGATCTTGGTAGATCGGACGGCTATCATTAAATCTTCGGCGCCCGTGTTTCTCCGTTCAAATCTCTGATCGCGCCATCGCCGTCCGTTTAAACATTGATCCTATGGTCCGCAATGTGCCCACACCAGTGGTCCCCATGCACTGTTCATAAACCTGGTGGTTTCTATCGCACCGCCTTTGGGAGGAGGGCGGTATTCTCCGATCAGCTAGTGATTCCACTCAGCATTTGACGCGTGGCTGTTGTACGGTTTCAAAACCGCTTCTCCATCGCGCATTAACGTTTGGCATGGGATGCGCAGCGATATGATCGTGCACTGTCCGATTTGGGGCAGTTGATCCAACGATCTTTATTCCATGAAGCTGCAGTAGGTTTAACCCACGGCCACCGTACCCCTGGCCCACTGTTCACCATCCTCCGCTGTGTTTCCCACCATCGATCTCCTTTGAGATCTGACGGTCCAGATTGGTCTTCTCCCCACTGTTGACTATTCCGCTGTCAACTGGTTCTGTCACGTCACCTCCACGTGCCTCACTATACATTCGCCCCTCCCGTCTTATATTATCATTCAAAGGGTCGAAATTTAAAGGTTTTCATTCATTTTTCCTCCCGCGTCACCTTCCGACTGTAATCTTTACCGTTTTCACCACACTACAGGTCTTCCACGACAGTTTCGCCATCTAACCAGTCTGCATTGTCAGTCTAGCCACCCCCCGTTGCGTCCACCACCTCCATTGTTTTCTTAACAAGTGGCGTGTTTGTGCAGGGTTTCCAGAAAGGCGGAAAACCACCATGACTCATAGGAATCATTGTAAGCGTGTGCATTGAGTGCATGTAATTTAACTGGAGTTTGTTGGAGGATTAATCCGTCTTGCAGACAAGACCGATCTCCCTAGTACTAAAAGTATCTAGCAACAAACAGCCAAATAGACTAATCTTTCTCTAAGCATGTAAGGTTTACAAAAGCTCTATAGAGGTGTAAAAGACTTACCGTATGTCCAGCGCTTGTTTGAAGTCGTTGTTGTCCCTCGTGCACTTGAAGGAGTTTTCCTCGTAAACCTGCAGTCACAAACAAGCAAAATATTACATAGCACCTGTATAGAAATCATCATAAATCATGCTTATCATAGTGATCAAGGAATCTATGAAATAAACCATTGATTGAAAGCTTATTGAGAAAAATGAGTATATTTGTATTAATTTCAAAAGAAGAAAATCCTTACAACTTGAGCCTTGATGTTGCACAGGACTTTCCGGGGTCCAAAGCAGGAATCTCCTTTACTTTGATAAGCTCTGCACTCCTCCAACCAAGACTAATAGAGGTATGTAATCTCTCCTCACAAAATTCTTAATCAACTGAGTCTGAATCTCAACAACACTTAACTTCAAATATTCTAAAGCTTCAACTCCCTTTGAGGCTACCCAATGCCTCTTTTTATAGTAGAATAGAGGAGGTTTTCTGTTCCAACTATGAAGGGATAAAATCCTCCTTCAAAGGGATAAGCTCCTCACATCAAGGGGTTAGCTCCATAAGGTAAGGGATACATGCACCTCATAAGAGCGGTTCTGCCACCGCAAGATCCATTCTAGAAGCTTCCAGAATTTACTTTAATTGAGCTTTTTGGAATTTACTTGCGCCTTTTTAATCTTACAGGGGTCCGCACCTATAACAAAGATAAAGTGCGTTCAGGTACGCAGGATAGCTGAACATTGGGTGCGGGACCGCAGGCAAGATAGCCAGAAAGTGCGATACCAAAGTTTAGGAGACTTTTAGGAACTTTTTCTAATTTTCAAGGCTTGACATGAGGAACTGATATGTTAGACTTGCAAAAGGGAGAAGTATGAGTAATAATGAGCTCATACACATGGCAGAATGTCAGGATGACAATTTTCAGTGTAACAGATTGCCCCCTAAAGTGCAAAGTCTGGAATAGATGATGTTGAAGTCTGTCATATATGAAGAGTGCAGTACTTTATCATTTCAAGGATCATCCTGTGGACACCCCAGTCGGAACTTGTAAAAACATTCAATGCAATATATATATATATATCATCGCTGAGGTAGGCATTCCCATACTCAGATCAAAACTAACTAATTCAAACTGTTCTGATACAGGAATGATTTTGAGTACATCACAGTATAGACATGTGTAGACACAGTATGGACGCAGCCATCTGTTTGTAAATAGTCTACTGTAAGATAACAAAATTCCTCGCAGCCTGGATGGTAGAAACTAGATCTAGGGTCTTGATTTCCGCATCTCGAACTAGTACGATTCTATCCATGTGAATAAATGTGTTGAAGTCGAACATGGTAGAAACCACTTGATTACCAGTCAATGATGTAAATTGTTAACAAGTGTGAGAGAAACCACCAGTAATGTCAATGGCTCTCAAAGTACTTAGTACAATCCATGAAATGTGAATGAATGAGCTGAAGTCGAACATGTCACGGAATCATTCGATCGAAGGTCAATGATGCAACATATCGTCGAAGGCGAGAAACCTGCCATTGAGGCATGCAGATTTCAAGGTACTGACGATTTCTGGATCAACTTCCTAGATAATGTGCTGATGTCGATAGAAAGTGATCTGTCGTAGGCAAGCCCACAACACGAAATCATAGATCAAGTTTTGAAAATATATTGGCAAGGATTGACTCAGGGATGGTCAAAATGGATGACAGATATTTTGCAGATGAATGGTTTATTTGAACTGTCCTCTTGAACACATAACGACACTGCAGATGGCTTGGTGACAGTTGACCCAAAGCTAATACCCAGAAACCGGATGAAGACTTTCAAATGAGGTTTGATTAACTGTTAGGCAAAGGATTTCCCAACCTAGGTGATTGAAAGTGTCGTGTTCAAGAGTGGTTAACTAGATTTTCGAAAAATCAAAATACCACAAACAAGTCATTTTTCTCTCTTTTCCCCCACCATTTCTGGCAAGTACCTCTTTATTTTTGACAAGCTTGAGGAGGATAACATTTTCTTGTTTATAAGCTCATCCTTCGGATGAGTCCAACTTAGTTTAAGATTCGAACCCTAAGAAGGAGTGGTTCGTTCCTGTTTAAAATTGAACAGGTCCTTTACTGTTAAATTTTAACGAGTCCAGTATAGGAGAAACTCGATGTTTTTCAATTTTAGGGAGTCAGAAGAAAAAACTTAAGAAAAATCCATGGGTGTACTTTTTCGTAAATTTAGTCTCTTGAGCCCGAAAAAGGATAAAATAATGCGGGAGAGAACTCTATTGACCGTAATTAGTCAACGTATACCTTTTTCGTAAATAGTCCATTTCAGTCCGTAAAAGGGGTAAACTTATACTGAAGGGACGACTATTCATTTACTTTAACGAGTTCGAATAGTCAAGTACTCGGCAATCTTTTCATATTTAGAGAGTCTGAAAAGGGCTTAAAAGAGGACTCCAAGGTTTCGCTTTTTCGTAATTTTCAAGAGTCCGAAAAAGTGATAAAAGTATACTCAGTAGTTTCACTTTTTCTGTAAATTTTAACGAGTTCGAAAAAGGGATAAAAATGTACTCATGGTTTTCACTTTTTCGTAAGTTTTAACGAGTTCGAAAAAGGGATAAAAATGTACTCATGTGGCCGACTTTCAATTTAATTTACGAGCAGGAAAAGACGGAAAGAACTCGGCATTTTCATGTTTTTTACGAGAATGAAAGATAGCAAAATAATCTCGGGATTTTCATGAGTTTAACAAGTCTTGAAAATAACCGAAATTGACTCAAGATAGGTTTCATTTTTACAAAAGCTTGAAACAGAGAAAAACTATGCTTCAGAGTGGTTTCATTTTTACACAAGATTGAAACAGAGAGAAAACTATGCTTGATGCCCCCTAAGCGTAACTGCTAGAGCGCATGCCCCCCCAGCTTCATTTCATTCAACTAAGTACACTGCTGGTAATTAATAGCTGGATGGAATGAAGGTTCATTTACGAGATCATATGAAAGACCTGACCTAAAACTGTAAGAAAATTATGCAAAAACTGAAATAACTAACCTAAATATATGACTTAACATTTACGAGATCTAGTCAAAGACTCGACTCAATTAAGGGAGGATTTGTTTCATTTTTTAACGAGCTTGACACAGGAAAAGAACTATGCTCATGGCAATGTGTTTCATTTTTTAACGAGGTTGACACAGTAAAAGGAACTTTCCTCTTCTACATGTTTCATTTTTTAACGAGGTTGACACCGTAAAAGAAACTATCCTCGTATCTACTTTCTACAATCTACCTATATAACCTACTGATTCATTTTTTAATGAGGCTGACACAGGAAAATAACTATCCTCGTACCTAATTCATTTTTTAACGAGGTTGACTCAGTAACAGGAACTATCCTCTGACCAACTGATTCATTTTTTAAGGAGGTTGACACAGGAAAAGAACTGTCCTCATACCTGATTCATTTTTTAACGAGGTTAACTCAGTAAAAGAAACTTTCCTCCTGATACACTGATTCATTTTTAACGAGGTTGACACAGTAAAAGGAACTTTCCTCATACCTAATTCATTTTTTTACGAGGTTGAATCAGTAACAGGAACCATCCTCAGTAGCCACTGATTCATTTTTTAACGAGGTTGACACGGTAAAAGGAACTATCCTCAGAAACTACTGATTCATTTTAACAAGCTTGGCACAAGAAATGAACTATTCTCACCTATATTTTCTACAATCTACCTACCGATTCATTTTTTAATGAGGTTGACACAGAAAGAACCGTCCTCATCGCTCGACCGATTCATTTTAATGCGAGGCTGGACACAAAGAAAAAGGAACTCTCCTCGAACTCACTGATTCATTTTTTAACGAGGTTGACACAGTAAAAGGAACTTTTCCTCACCCACTAATCATGGCTTCCAACTAGAAGAAACACATGTCAATGGACACACCTTGATCATGGCTTCCAAGAGGTCTTCATCAGATGGAAGAACAATTCCTTGGATAGAACACATGTCAAGGGACTCAAAAGGGATAAGAACATCACGTTCAAGTAATCCCATAGAGTTTTCCATGTCAATTACTGGATCTAAGTCAAAGGAAGACGAGCAAAAAGTGAGAGGCTCACTTACATCGGTAACTGAAAACATGGGACTAGTTGCCACATAATTAATCCGTGGCGGGGTAGATACCACTTTAGAATCAGGAACATTTAGGGGTGTCATATTATTGGTAGTCGAAACAAGACTAGGGAATGAAAGCTGGTCTACAGTCACAATATTGCCATTGTGAGGGAAAGACATCACACGAAAGAGTGTCGATACGACAGCTTTCATTGCATAGACATAGTCTCACCCAAGGAGTAAATTGAAATCCAAGGGGCCTCGAACTACCATAAGATCAATACAGATAGTTTTACCTTCCAAAGTAATAGAAAACTTAGGAAGGATCCCTAAAGGTTCACTAATGGTTATGTTAAAAGCTTTCAGATTCTGCGTAATAGGCACAAGCTGAGGGGAACCCAAAGCTTTCCAAGCAGTTGAGGATAAAATACTAACAGAAGCACCTTCATCTACCTGTGTGTGGTGTATGTCCCTACCACCCAACTTCACAATGATTTGGAAAGGGATGGAGGAAGGAAGACGAGGTTCTGTCAGTCTATTCCAATCAAAGGAAAAGACCTCAGTACTTGGAGGGGGTTCTGTAGAAACAGGTGAAATGCCTCCCGGCGTAGAAGAATTTGATGTAACAAGAAGAACCTGAGCGGTATGAAGTTCACTCTCTACAGGGAGAATGGGATCGACCGAATGTGAAATCGAATCGACCACTTGATCAACTAATGGATCATCAACCTGAGTGATATGAGTTTCACTCTCCAATGGAAGAGTGGGATCGACTATACTTGAAATTAGATCAATCACTCCGTCAGTTGATAGTAGGTTGGGAGAAAGTTTACGGTAACCAGTTGGAAATTCTTGTTGTTGAACAGTAAGGTTTTCCAACAATTTTGAGGCTTCATCC